>VWZG01006605.1:328084-338618 GCA_013396735.1 Grallaria varia
CCCAAAGGCACTGTACATGCTAGATACAGCCTTAAATTACTTTCCTGTTAGTATCAATTTTTAAAATACCGTGCTATGTCTACTTTCTGAGTGTTCTGAGGGAAACACAATTGTCCTTTTCTCTCATTTATTTTTAGATCAAATAAATTAAACTAGTTCATTTGATACAAATTATATTTGTATCAAATGATCTATATATTACCCCTAAAACTAGGGTATTTAAAACATGCAATAACTGCTATGAGCATATGACTGCGAGGTAAAGCACAACTTGTTTGATTTACAAGCACAGTCAGTAGCTGGTTGAAATAAAACCATTAGGAAAAATCAATTATCATTCCAAGCCTTCCCTCCATGGCCACAGAAACAGTTCACTCAAAAAACTGATGAGGCAGAAGTCCTTAGTAATGGGAACGGGAAATGGGAGTTAACAGCAAGGAATTGAGGTAGGGTGGTAACACCAGAAAATACTAAGGGGAAAAAGTAAATTGATTTCACCACTCACTTTAATCTTATTTTAAAAATATCCAGAAAAAAAGTATAGTATCTGCCTGAGTGCTAATTAGTGTAAACAGTTTAAAGACTGATTCTTTGTGGGTTCCAGTTCATTACTTTGTGTGCCCTTCTCTATACTTCATTAAAATACGGCATAACTTCTTCAAATGGCACTGATCTTACCAGAAGGATTTATCATTGCATTTCAATTTTCCCTGACTTTGAAAATATACCCTTGTAGTAAGCTAAGGTGAGTAAAAGAAAGACTGTGAACACAGGTTGCAGTATGTGGATTGCTTTTTCTTCCTGTGACAATGTACAAAAAAAATCTTACCTTTTCTACAGACATTGTAACAATCCTTTTCAGTAACAAAGTTATTGGCATTTCCACCACAGCCTGTGTACTTGAACTCCTTACATGATTTAGTCTTCGCATCATAGTAATAGCGGGGCACAGAGGAAGAACACAGTCCTTCATCCTTTGGGCTATAACATAGCAAGGGACCAGCTTGGGAAAAAAAGGACAAAAAAAAAAAAAAAAGACAAAGAAAAATTACATAAATGTAATCTCTGTGCCTGGCTTCTTAAAATTTACCCTTGAACAAACTTCATGCCTAAACAGCTCTTTTTCCCAGTGAATTAACACAACTATTACCAATTATTTCAGAGACTTAGTACATCTTATCCCTGCGAGTTGTGAATTTGAGAAAATAACAGACCACCCTATAAAACAGATTATCTTACAAGTGAAATTCATCAGCTTTCCTCATTTGTGGTGCCATGCATATAACGGCTGAGATATTTGCATAATCTTATTACACATATATAGGAATATAGCAAAAATTTCAGTGGAACAACCTTTGTAGAAGAAGAAATAATGCACTATCTTGCTATGATTTTTCCAGCGAATTCTGTCTTCTTGCAGCAAAAATTACAGATTCCACCATTTCTCATAAGAGTCGTGTTTCATTTTGCCACAATGAAATGTTACTTTTCTTGCTGTAGACCCTTTATCAACTTACTGGATGTGCAACAGAGAAATTAAAAGTAAATCAGCATTCACCTAAGAAAACACTGACAATCTGTCATCAACCACAAGTAACTGTCATCAAGTGCTAATAAAGGTTAAGCAGTGACAGCTTTTGTACATTCTGGTAGATCTCTCTTCTTCGAAGATCCTATCTTGCACTGGATATTAACCTGGTGTTCGTGACAATGCTTAGCTATAGTCACCTACTCGTAATTATAACCTTTCTTATTTATAGTTCACATGGAGAGACAGTGAAAAATTACACCAGGCAAAACACTTGTCAGAAGTGGAGCTATCATGCCACAACCCCAAGCCACCTAACACCATCTCTAAGGCCTGAATCTTAGAAAGGTACTTTTGCTTCATATTACAGTATCATTGCCCTGAACATGACCACCACAACATCCAACACACCTACCTTAACACTGATATAGCCTAGTTATTTCCCTTCAGCTGTATCTGTACAGCTCTCTAGAAGTCAAGAACTTGGTCAGGTGTAGCTGTGGGTGTGTTTAAGGCCACAGCATTTTTGCACTTTCAGTAACATCTGAGACAAGTAACACATTAAAGTGGACACTATAAACACCTGCTTCGCAGAAGCCCTCAAAAATACAACTGTATGAATATCTAGAGGAACACATCAAATAAAGTATAATCTTCATATCACTTTCAAACCATCTATTTTATTAAAAATTTGGAACAACCATTACTTCTTTCTGGCAGACAGTGGTCCACACAAGACTGCAAATCTCTGAAGTTGTTGCCATTTCCATAACAGCCACCGTAGACAAACTCCTCACATCTCATCGAGCTCAAGTTAAATGCATATCTTCTAAAATAGCTCCTGCAAGGTCCTCCATCAGCCTCCATCCGGCATAATTTGGGCACTTCTGCAACAGAAATGATTTCATCCTCTGTAAAATCAACCCTTCATTCTCTGTGGACAGAGCAACAAGGCAACGTATGCAAAACATTATTACTCCAGTGGCAAGCAAGTCCCAGCCTGTCCCACCTGCATTCTTTAATCAAGGGGGATAAGATTTACAGAAAGAATCTGATGCATTGATTAACCAGCAGGTGCAATATTAAACTACATTTAAAATATTAATAGATAAATTCCACATGTCATCACTGAGACAACACGCTCTGGTTTCTCTGCCTTAAAACTGACGTCGGCAAGAAGCAGCAACAAGCTGGAGGGACATCACTTGGACTCGACGAACCCAAAAGCCTTTCCAACCTAAACAATTCCATGACTCTAGGATACACCGGGTGCATGCAGTGCATTCCGCAAGGTGCGCAGCCTCCCCGGTGTCCCCACAGGTCCCTTCCCCCCCCTGCCACCCCGGGGCGCTCTGGGGCACTGTCGGTCCCCGGACTCACTCTTGATGGTCCAGCAGTTTTTCTCGCAGTCGTCGAAGGTGAGGAAGTTGTTGGCGTTGCCGTAGCAGCCCCCGTAGGTGAACTCCTGGCAGCTCTGCGTGTGCCTGTCGTAGTACCAGCGCGGCACCAGGGCGCGGCAGGGGCCATCGTCGGGGGGCAGCAGGCAGGCGCGCTGCTTCTCTGCGGGAGACACCAGCGAGGCGGCTGAGGGCGCCGCCAGCACGGGCGGCACGGGCCCCGCGGCGGGTCCCGCCGAGCCCTCGCTCCTACCTGTGAGGGTGCGCTGTGCCAGCGCGGCGCAGACCAGCGGGAGCAGCAGCGCGGGCAGCGGCAGGCGGCGGGCCGTGGCCATGTCGCGGCGGGCGGCGGTGGAGTCTGAACAGCGAACAGCGCTTGGCTGCCCGACGGCAGCGCTTTATATGCACCGGGGCGGCTTCCCCGGGCCGCCTCCCTCCTTGCGCATGTGGTGGGAGGGGAAGGGCTGATTCAGCAGGGCAAGAGGTCCCCGCTGACCCGGCCGCCACCTGGGCGCGGCGGGCTGCGCGCCTGCGTGCGCGAACAGCCCCCTGCGCGCCCCGCCGCCGTCGGGGGGAGCGGCTCGGCCGGGAGGGGGGCACCGCCGGGTCTGGCTCCGCATCGGGCTGCGCCGCCCATGACGGAGGAGCTTCCGCTGTGGGGAGCTGGCTGGGGTCCACAGCGGTCCCGTCCCTGTCCCACGCACCTCCTCACTTTACGGGATGATGCTCAAAGAGCATTTCCTGTTAATCACGGCGAAATCCGGGACGGGTCACTTGGCGAAAGCCCTCTCTCCCTACCCGGCCCGTCGCCGTCGCCCCCCTGAGGCTGCTCCCTATTCGGAGGCTCCGGGTAGAGGGCGATGGGACGCCGAAAATCAAACTCTGAGCCTGCTTCAGGTCCTGATCCAGCCGCGTCAAGTACAGGCTGCTTAGCGAGTGCCACCGAAGCAAACACGCGTAGTTAGTTGAATACCGTTGTGTAAAACGCCAATGAATTTGAGAAAAGCGAGGCACTGTCAGAGGGCTTGGATTCTGGGAAACGCAAGGGGATGAATGGATGACCCCTCTGGCCAGTGCAAAGAGAGAGGGATTTCAGGAAATGTCATGATTCGGTTTATTCTGCAGAATTTTACTCCATCCGGCAACGGGGTCTGATCGGGGGGGAGAAAGGGACGAGCAGTGAGCAGCATACTTTTCCCTTTCTAATCTATTAGAGACATTACTTTAATTAGTGTTTACTACAGTAAGAGAGATAAGAATGGCTGCAAATTAGGCGTGCTTTCCATAGATAACACAAGGTAATCTGACCTCCTATTGTTCTCTGCTCCCTTTATAACGAAGACGTTGGGTCCCAGCCCGGCAGGCCAGCGCTGCTATCGATGGGGTTGAGATACACTGTCCTGGAAACTGTGGCCTGCAGGGAAGAAGCCACAGTCCATACGGACCTTAAGGAGGAGGAACTTGATAGCACCCTGATTATTTCAGGAACTGACTTTCTCTCCGTGGCTTCTCTGCTTTTCTTGTATCACGGAGAATTACAACCTAGTTTTCTGACATAATTTTGTCTTTCATAAAGGCAAGAAAGGAGAAGATTTAATCACTATGCCACCTACATGACTTCTGAAAGGATATGAATGGCACCTCTTTCCCTCCTTTTTCAGCACTGTTCCTTTTTTTCAGAATCTCCTGTTCCCAAAGGATAAGTGGGTGCATTAGTGACAATAAAATAAACCCTGGTACAGTTTTAGTCATCATCATGGGACACATCTGCCATGTTTTAGAATCTCATAGCTATGATTGTTACTAACAGGTGTCCTCATATTTAGGAATTTTGTTCAGCTTATTAGGCAATGCAATTATATTAAAGTTTATGTCCCTTCAGTAGGAAAGAACAAAAGACTTTTTTAAAGTTATATTTTCTATTTCCAGGAGAATGCAAAAAGTCATCCTTCTAATATTTAAACTCTCAAGTGATTTTAATATAGTGTTTTTAATATAATGTATTAGAGTGATATACTTTGGTTTTCATCATACTTTTTGCAATTGCAAAGAAAGTAATTGAAATACCACTTTAAATAATAGCAGCAAAGTGAATGCTGTCATGCAAATACCTTTTTCCATATTTTCCATTTCCTCTGTGCACACACACATACAAATCAAAGTGTGAGCTAAAGCCACCTACCCATCAATGCTGCTATTCACCTTCTCCTTTGCTATAAATCAGATTAGGTAAATAACTGTAAAAATGCATTAAATACAATAAAAGTTAACACAGCAAGTGGTAGGAAGTCCCTTACTGACTGCCATCAACGGAGATAGTCATGTCAGCAAACAGCTCTCTGGAGGCTTTCCATTACAGAGCTACGGATACCAAGTTTTTCCCACCCTAACCACATTGATGGTGTGCCAAAGCCCACCTTCAGCTCACTCCTGCACCTTATGCCTGCCTCCACCACACCACATGCTCTCTGCCTCTCTACACTGCAAAGTTTCTGCTCCCACCAACAGCCCTGACTCCTCTAAGACGCTGGCTGGCCAGTTCCTTTATCCTGTTTTGACTGGCCCAGAACCAGTAGCTGGTGGAGTTTGGAGATGCAGCTGTCAGTGTAGATTATGCGGGTATTGAAATTGTGTATCAACAGCTGGGAAGGAGGAGGTAATAGCCAGAGGGAGAAAAACTGAGTTTAGTGAACTGGCTAAAATAAAATGAATACAAACCCCAAGAGCACTACAGGAGCAGCACTGGAAAAGAAAGATGTAAATCTTACATACTGCTAACAGCTGCTTGCATCTGGTGAGTGGGAAGAGGAGGAGAAAAGAGTATATTTAACAGGAAAAAACAGAGGTAGAAAGAGGGAGACGTGATTGCCTACAAGGACCTTTGAAGAACCAGAAAACAGAAGGACTACAAGCCCATTTTAATGGATGTTCAGTCTAAAGGGTCCTGAATTATGCCTCCATTGGTATTGTGGGAAAGCAGCTGCTAGGATGAGAGATGCTAGGTGCTGTACAAACAGGCATGGAGAGGCCACCCTGTTTTAAAGAGCATGGCACACTATTTGGGATCTAGACCTCAAAACTGTATGCAACTGTAGCAGAAGAGTTTCCTAGCTCCTTCTTGTGTCTTCTGAACCCACCACTTCTCTTACACAGAGTACTGCACCCTCAACACCTGTCATAACTCTGTAATTCCAGAGACCTTTGGTGCAAGCCAGGTACAATAACCTTCTCATGCAGAACTGCAATTCTGCTTTGCAGACAAACCTACAAACAAAAGTTGCTGTGTCTGCACTGATGGGCTGGCTGCCTGCCGGGGCACTTAACATGATGATGACTCCTTCCCATCTCAACCTCTCTAGTCCAGTCCATTTGTAGTTGTAATGCAGAAGTATCGAGGAATCTGCCCATGCAAACCACCTGCCTCTGCTTTGGCTGCTGGTCAGAGGAACACGGATGCTGGTGGCACAGAGAAGCGTGAGCCATTGCGATGCCGTGAAGTGGAAGAGGAGAAGGAGGTGTAGGGGAGAAAGATTTCACCACTAGGCCAAAATCCCCAGCCGACCTCGCTGCTTTTGCCCCGCAGCGGTGGTGAAGAGGGAGAGTCCGGAATGGTCAGCACAGGAGGCTCCTGCAGCTCCTGCCGCCGGTGTGGCGGGGGGCCGTGGCCCTGTGGGGCCGAACTCACTGCCCTGGGGGCCGCGCCGGGACGACCGGACCTCCCTGCGCAGGCAGGGCCCGTGTCAACGCCCCGGCATCGGGGCCGGCCCGGGCGGCGGTCTCTAATCCAGTTACGGGGGATTATCGTGGAGGTTTAAAGGCCGGAGCGGAGCGGAGAAGGGCTGCAGGCGCGCCGGAGAGGAAGCGGTCACCGGCGATCAGCGGGGCAACTCGGACGGCAGCGTGTGAGTAAGGCCGGGGGCGGGCCGGGGGCGGCCGTCCCACCGCCCCACGGCCCCGCCACCGCCCGGGGGCTCCGGCCCCGGCGCCCTCGCTGCCCCGACGTAACCTTTTGTCCTCCCTCCCTCCCTGCACGCTTTGACAGTGTGGACGATGCCAGCCATCAACATCGAGGACCTGAGCGAGAAGGACAAACTGAAAATGGAAGTGGAGCAGCTCCGGAAAGAAGTGAAGCTGGAGAGGCAGCCGGTGAGCGGGCGCGGAGAAGGGGTCCGAAGGTGCCCGGCCGCCGGGGCGGACGGCGGCGCCGGGGCTGGAGCGGGGAGCAGCCCGTGCCTCTTCGGGTGGAGCTGCGGGGGCTCGTGAGGCGGCACGTCGGGCGGGCGGCGGGGCCGGGGGCGGTGAGGCTGTGGGAGCCGCTGCTCCGGAGAGCGCCGGCTGTTTTGGGACGGCCGCGGTTTGCACCGACGGGCCCTGTCACCCACTTTGGGTCAGGGGCTGGGGACGGCGCTGTCGACATAGCGCCGCTAACGCCGCGTAGGTCCTTCCCGGAGTGACTGCCGAGCGGGGAGGGAGTGCAGCACCTGCGGGATAAAGCGCGCCCGGGAAGCTGGCATGGGCCCGCCGGCCGCCGCTGCTCCCAGTACACTTGGCACCCCTTGGCTTCCCCTTCCCGCGAGTCCCTGGAGCTCAAGGCCGGCACAAGGCAGCCTTGCCAGGCGAGGGAGGAGCACGTCGCGCTGTGTTCTCCTGCTCTATAGATAGAACGCGCTGGGACCTGACGGTGCCAGGAGATGGGTGCTGTGCGGCTCCCCCGGCTGCCCACGTCCCGCTGCCCGTGCTGCAGTACCCGGGCGAAGGGCAGGAGCCAAAGAGCTGCCAGCGAGGAGCCGCGACCCACCAAGCCTTGTCCTAGAGAAACGTTGTACTTTTACACTTTTACAGTGATTGTTCCTTAAATGTTTCGTGGGTTTGTATATTTCCTATAGATGAAAGACGTGCAGAACTTGCTCCACGATGAAATTAATAATTCTCTTTTTTTTCTTATTCTGCATGCCAGCAGAAGCAAACTACGCCTAAACAAACATTTCTAGTTAGAACTAAAAGTATATTTGATACGTGGGAATCAGTGGCATTAGTCACACTAATTACAATACAGGTCTAGATGTTTAGCCCAGAGAATAAGAGCGCCAGAGTTATATTTTAGCTGTGAGTTAGGTATCAGTGATTGCAAATGTCATTGTATAGTCTAAAGCTCCGGTACTATTGAGAGCTTGACACTGAACAACTATAGATAGCAATATCATCCCTCAGAGAGTTGCCACACAACTGAAATTTACTCTGCAGGAGCTAAAGATTTCAAAAAACAACAATAATAATACTGCTGCTACTACTGCTACGTGTCTACATTTTTGAAATAAACCAATAGCCTGATCACAGGAAAATGGATATTTTTAATTCACCTGCAGTAAAGCATGGACAGCATGCTCAGTTTTACCAGAGCATTGTAAGAGAAGTTTCATTGTGAGAATGAAACCCATGTTGTAGTCACCACAGTCCCCTAGTTACCTGTATGGCTGTTACAGGGACAGGGAAATGCAGAAGCTACACTTCTGTTGTTACCAAAAGTAAAAACTTTAGCCAAAGTTTTCTTGACCCCTTCCTATATCTTTGCAGCATAAAACTGAAGTGTCCTTTTGAATAATTTTTGAATTAATAAAAATGTCTGAAGGTGTCTATATTTAAGCAGGCTTTTTTTCTTATAAGTGAGAATGATCCTGGTAGTGCTGACTGAAGTAAAACAAACCTTAGTCCTGCATAGACTTTGGAGCA
This sequence comes from Grallaria varia, assembly GCA_013396735.1. Taxonomy (NCBI): domain Eukaryota; kingdom Metazoa; phylum Chordata; class Aves; order Passeriformes; family Formicariidae; genus Grallaria; species Grallaria varia. The sequence continues at coordinate 336,740 of VWZG01006605.1, forward strand.
CAATTTTACTATAGTACAAGGTACTCCAATTTGAATGAACAGGGTTTGCAATGCACAGAAGAGTAAGACATGCAATAGGATTTGTAGGTCCAAAGGCAGCTAAATCTTATTTTATGCGCTGCTTAATTGGGAATTAATTTTATTCTTTCTGATGGCTTAAAGCTTAATTTTGCACAGGCCATGGTCTATTGCCTGTGATACAGCAGGTAAATTCATTGGTTTTCTTGTTATAGTTTTACCTACAAATTGAAATATAATTGAAAAAGAAGGCAAGAGGCCTTAAATTAGAAATACTCATTGTCTAGTGGCCTGGCCAACAGCTGGTTCCTGCTGCTGACTCTGCACAGCTGTGCCACTGCAGGGACTGCGGGTAGGAAGGGAGGAGGTGAGGATAGAGCAGGAGTGTGTCCTCAGGCATGTCAGGTATTTGAGCATCTAAGTACAGTTTCTGCTGACACAGAACAAAGAAGCAAGAGATTTGCATGGACAAGGAACCTCTGGAGTTTGTGAGGTTCGCTTGTGCACTCTCTCTCTCCCCAGATCCTGTTACTGGGTGTGCTCTTGTCTCAGTGAACAAAACCTGAACAACTTCCTTCTCCATAGGCAGGTTATGTTCAGGCTTATAATACATCAGTGCTAGTTTGCTATGAATGCCATGCAAAGTGTTTATATGTTATCACATAACACAATAGACTTTCATTAACTACTGTTCAAAATAACAGGTAACCTGTAGGAATATTGTGTTTTGCAGTCAGGTCTTTATTCTCATTCAAGTTGCATTGTTGCTACAGCAGAAACACAAAGAATTTGTATTACCACTGAAAAATTACTGCTGAATGTTTTGCTTGGGAAAAACACGTGAAGCTGTACCTACTTTGAAGCTAAATTGAAAGTTACTGACCCTGAAACCACTGACCATAAGTCATGCTGATGCTGAAGGAGAATGTGATCCACAGCTTAATAAAACTACATTGGCTTAATAAGCAGAATGCAAGTTTAACTATGCAGCAGCTGCTGTTCCAAGTGGCATATACGTTCCCAGAGATACTCACATGTTCTGTGAATATCAGGCTGCGAAAAAAGAGGAAGGAAGTTGAGTCTGCATGTGCTTAGTGCTGGCTCTGTGGTCAGATGTTTTATGCTTGGCGGGAAAGTAAATGAGAAAGAAGGATGTGAATTCACGGGTTTCCTCCTCCGATTGTTAGCTCCAGTCGTAACGCAGCTCCTTCTCTGTCCTTTCCCTCGAGGTGTCCAAGTGCTCCGAAGAGATCAAGAACTACATCGAGGAGAGGTCGGGCGAGGACCCGCTGGTGAAGGGTGTTCCCGAGGACAAGAACCCTTTCAAGGAGAAGGGAGGCTGTGTCATCGCTTAGAAGAACGGACCCCGCGCCTGCCCCCGGAGCAGACATTGCTCCTGTACCCCCGCGGAGTCACTAGCGTGTCCCCACCGCAGCCGGTCCGTGTTGAGCGAGCACAGGAGCGGATTTCTTTTTATTTTCTACTTCTCCTTACAGAAATACAGAAACCCACCCGAAAGCTGCCGAGACCCGCGCCGGCCGCTCTGTAGGGACGGCCGTGCCCCACTCCCCGGCGGGGCCGGCTCCTGTCACTGCGCGGGGCCCTTTCGCCACCCGCTTGTCGGTCGCTTCATGGCTGTTCGTTGGCATTAAAGAAAACCTGCCCGTAACCCGAAAGCTCCTGCGGCTTGCTGCGCGGCATAGGNCGGCCATGGCGCTGCGGGGCAGCGGGCGCTGGGTGCGCTGGGGCTCGGCCCTGCGCCGCTGCAGCTCGGGTCCGCGGGACGGCGGCGACACCCCGCAGCACCGCGACCTGCGGGCGGCCCTCAGAAAGGTACCCGGGGGGACCGGGGAGCGGCGGG
>VWZG01006605.1:338711-362560 GCA_013396735.1 Grallaria varia
GTGCTGAGATAAGCAAACTTCCCGCGGCCAGTGCCAGAAACGGAACCGCGTGTGCCCTGCCTGTGACCCGAGGGGTGGCAGGGCCCTTCCCTGCCTGCGCTGCCCCGGGCGGAGCGGGGGGCTCGGTCCGGCGGTGCCGGCCCGCCCGCGGTGCTGCCGCTCACCGCGCCCGCCCGAGAGAGCTGCAACGGGACGGGCCTGTTACACAAATCATAAATCCAGGGGAAGGGAGGCACTTCTGATAAGGAAACGTGTAAATTGAATGCCAAATGGCAATCTGCAAATAACGGTAGTGGTGGCGAGCTCTGTGTAATCCCTTCAGCGAGGTCGGTGTCACCTGTAGAACACCGTGGCACGCTCAGGAGCACCCGCCAAAGCCGGCGAGCCGGCGCTGTGGCGGCAGGGAGCCCTGGTGCGGTGCGCGCTGCCGGGCCGGGGCAGCGCTGCGGCGGACACATCCACCTCTGAACTGTGAACCGGTGAGAAAAGTGCCGAGGTTCAGTAGCTGCTGCAAGGAGTAAGCAGCGTTCTTGCGGCAACCACACTGGAGCAAACCATACGTGACTTCAGAAGAAAGTGTTAGGGAGTGTAAGGGCTTGTCCCACATTTATCTGTAGGTAAATGTACAAGTTCTATCTGGCAGTGCAGTGCTCTGCTGTGGTTTTTTTAAAACAGTATGCTCTGGATTGCCAGATATTAACTTTTTTTACATGAGTTTGGAGATGTGCTGTCCTATCTTTCATAGATGCTTTCAAAAATTCCTTGTAGAATCTTATATTTCCATGGATAAGTTTAACTTTTCCCCAGTTTCACCTCTTCCCCAGTTCTCCGTGAACAAAAGATAGCAGAGTTATTTCTGAGTCATGTGATGTTTGCCTCAGGTTAAGCATTAACTTTCACACTTCCAGTCTTAAAATATCCCAAACCCAATTTAATTAATTGGATTTTCTGTTACTATGATGAGGCTTGTTTTCATTGAGCTTTAGGAGTTGTGAATTCATTTTCTGTTTACAAAAAAAGAAACCTGAGTAATAAGGGGGAAAGATGCATGACCCAGTCAATTTCTTAGTAAATTAGTTTCATTGGTCTTAATTCCTGGACCCTTTGCAAAGCAGAAATAAGATGCCAGAGAAAGAATCAGTAGAAGAAGCTGGAAATTATTCCTTCTCTCTCCCCTGGATTAATAGGGCAGAATTATGTATCTAATATCATCATGTCAAATTTGTGCTGATCCCATCTGGAATGAGCCTTCCTATGTCTGTGTATCTGCAGAGCTGTCAGCCTGATGAACTTGTTTTGTGCACACTGCTCCCCATTACCTCCTCAGGTACTACAAGTGCATTAATGAAAATCAGTGTCCTGAAACACAGAGGGCAAGGTCAGGCATTGTGAAGACAGCGATTGTGAAGATTTTAAACGTCCTGCTTCTTTGTCATGGTTAGGTTAAGGCACACACTGTATTGCATCTCAGGTGTTCACAGCTGTATGTTTACTGAGGGATGAGATGAAGGGCAGGGGGACGTAGCTGTACTAGTGTCTGCTCGTGCAGCGTTGGCTGTTCTGCTGTGTGACAAAATGCAATTTATTCTTTACAAAAACTTTCCCTTCCCTTGTTTTTATGCACCCCACACCTGTTGAATTGCAGCTAGCAGCATGCTCTACCTTGCTGGCTTCAGTGCAGATAATTACATAATGAGCTAAGAAGGAATGTAGCGCTACATTTATTGCATAAAACCTTGTGATGAATATATTGTAGAAGAAATCACAGTAAGCAATGTAACCCTGATTTTTTCGTTGTTCTCTATTTAAAAAAGTCTTTATGTAGCATTTATTTTTAATTTAATCTGATCATATAGGAAAAAAAGAAGAAAACCCACTAGTTTATGTCAAATCCAGTCTGATGTTGCTCACCCAAAGCTTCTAGCAATCAGTGTTTGTTCTAGCGTAAGTTAAGCCTGTCCCCAATGATAGGATAAACTGAAAAATACAGACTTTTGGAGAGAATGACCACTCGATCTGATACACATTTTAAGTATACCTGTTATGTAATCTGGGGAAGTCTTTTCACTAGCTAAATCCAGATGCCACTACTAGAGAAATCTGAGAAATCAGCAGTGTGATTCTACAAGTGAGAGCTGTTATTTTTTCTCTATTATTTTTTTTTTTAGTAGATTAAGTTAGTGTATTTTAAATGATCTATAATTTTCCAATTGTTCTGAGCAGGATGTGGAAGAGAATAATAATTCCAGGGGGCTGTTTTTAGCAAGGGTATTGAAATGACCCTGTGAGTGGTTTCCTTTACAACTTTATAGGTCACCACCCTTCCTCTTGGAAATTGAAAATGTAACTTTTCCTTAACTTGCTGTACAATGCTTGCAGTGCTCTGAAATCATGCAGCTTGCCGCAGTAATGAAATTGCAGTATAACTGGTTTGAAGGAAAAAGATTTAATCTACTCTGGGTGTGTGTACATAATAATATTCGTATACATACATGCTGTTCAAATTTCTTTTTCTTTGGCATTAGTGGTAAAAAGGTCTGGGAAATAGAGAAATTTGACACGTATTTTGCTAATTTATCGTGCATCTGAAGTAAAAGTTTCAGGAAGAAAACAGTTGCATGTGACATTGGTAAGGCTCACAGAGTCTGTACTTTGTGCCCTTCTGTATAAAGGAAGAGAAATATATTCCCAGCTTCAGGGGTATTTGAAATATCCTTTGTCATTTTGTGTCTGACAGAAAAATCATACAAATATTTAGGGGCTAATTCTCTTGCTGGTGCCAAGAATTTTTCATGGCAATTTAACAGAGAGGAAATCTTTATAATTGAATTGTGTTGTTATGGGAAGAGGCAGCTGCGATATACCACTGTAACAGGAGAAACTGTTTGGTACATTCACTAGTGTCCTACCAAGAGCTGCTTTTAAATCAATGTAGAAGAGTAGGAGTTAAAAAACAGGCTTCAGCATATTCAAGCATGTAACAAGCTTTTTCTGATAATAGGAAAAATGTCACTTACTGTACAAATGCTTCATTGTGTAGCAAAAATGCAGTAAAGGCGCTTTTGTAAGCGGTGCTCCTATTTGTTACTTGGTGTTAGAATAGTGCATACATCCGAGACTGCAGTTGTTGTCTCCAACCACTTGATTTTTTTTCCTACCCCATATTAATGTTAGAACAAATTTCCACTGCATTTAATTAGACTTTTTGAGAGCATCTTTTAGTAGAACTGTGCTTAGGAGATATTTTTGTTGCTCAGGTCTAGCTATTATATTGCTTTATCATTTCCACATCTCATTAGATTAGGCTATTCAGTTACACATTTCCAACAACTAAAGTTGTGTCTTAATAAGCCGTTTAATACCAAGCAAACATCTGGAGTTTACATAGGTTTTGCCATGACTCTTCAGATGTGATGGTGTGGGCCACAGTGAAATAACTCATGTTGTTCCTACGGGGAGGTAACCCAAAGTCAGGAGGACCCAAATCCCAACATCCCAGCCTCTGGTAGACTTTACGCTGTACCTCAACTCAGCATCTATGTGTTGAAAAGTATGAGTTGCAGCAGCAAAAAAGGTGGTCACTCGCTCAGTTCTGTACCATCTTCACAACTTGATACAAGTAGCCTGGATACTATACAAGTAGCCAGAGCTCCCAGTCGTCCAAAATCCTTGTCCATGATCAGTGCCTAGATTGGCCCAGCATACATTTTTGCTCTTGTAGGACTACCTTGGTTTAAATGTACCTGCTCTCAGACCCCAGGAATAGCCATTGCCCTCAGCACTCACTTTTTCTCACTAGTTTTGGGGTCCCCCCTTTTCTGCCACATTCTTGGATAGGACAGTCGAAGGGCTTGTGGCTGAGAGAGTGCAGGGTCTGCCAACATACGTCTGTACAGGAGGGATTTGCCTTTGCAACTCTCTTGGGAAGAAGAACACGGGGAGGGAGGAGTGACTGGCTAGGATCATGTGGGTTTCTCCCCAGCTGGAGCTACTGTTCCAGCATCTCATTCCTCAGGAAAAGGTTAAGCTGGGCTCAGCTCCAGGATCTTGGACTGGACCTTTCATTTTCTTAGTATGGTGATGATGATGTGTGCCCTCTGCTTCAGCAATGGAGCTCCCAGAGGTGCCACATCCCAGGTCTCTGCCAATAAATGTACACAGGGTGAAGGGCAGCGCATGCTTCTGCACTCCCTGGCAGAATTTCAGGATTTTAAGCTTTTGGTACGTGTTGGCAAAAACTTTGTGGCTGATTCAGGGTTTGGATTTTTTGGTTTCCTGAAGTCAAAACTATAGCCAGATATATGGGATCAAAAGATAATTAGTATTCAAATTTCTGACCAGTAATAAGCTTTGTTTTATGTATTAGGTATGTTTCAAGGAACAGTGTTGCAATGAAAGGGAAGAAACACAATGATTTAAACAGAGGCATATCCAGTTACTGACAAGTGAATAGACAAGGCAAAATTGCAGAATAGTTCTAAAGTGTGTGCTTTTTTTCATTAAAAAATCAGATTTTGTAAAAACAGATGAACACAGGTATGTTTTATTATAGAATGAGGAACTGCTGACTCTTGCATTATAGAGTTTGTTCCACTATTTTTTTTTTCCTCTGAGAAAGGGAAAATTTCATTTAGTAACAGTTTGTGTCTGTATTTGCTTATCTCTGCAGTCTTTGGTACCCAGTGCTACAGCAGATTGAATGATTATTTTGTTGCCCGTGGCACAGCTTTATTGAAAGTACAAAAGGCATTTTAGTGCTCTAATTAAACAGTTTAAAATAAATATCTTCCTATTTCAGCCTTATATTTTTCAGCTATTAGGAAAAATTTCTGATCTTTTTCCCTTATATCAGATTACTGAGTATTAGTTTAAAATCCACTGGAAGCTTCTCTGAAAGCTCAGCTCTGGTCACAGCTATATGCAATGGCAGTGAAGAAACCCAGATGTGAGCCAGGCCTGTTCACCCTTGCTTTACAGCAATGAACGGAGAAGTAGAAGTATCCTAAAGATACCCCGGGCACTAGTGATAATTTATTATCTGCCCCTTTGAATTTGCTTTATAGTGCTAGGCTGGAATGACTTTTTTCCTTAATGTGTCAAGCTTACGTACTGCCCATAGGGAAAGTAAAATGGAGAAATAACCTGAAGTATCTCTGTATTTACAACTAAATGCACACATATGCACAGAGTAGATTGAGGAGGAGTTATTTGTAACCTGATGTGGTTGATGTGTCTTTTAGTTTGTTTTGTCAAGTGCTTAGGATATTTACAAGCAAAATAAAAGATCAGCAGTGCCGTCCATGGAAAAAGGAGCATGGTGAGCCTAAGTGTCTGCCATGGAGACCATGCTCAGCCGGTACTTCAGTGTGGTCCTAACCTTATCTCTGTCTAATCCTACCAAGGCAACGGGACTGGCAATGTGTTTAAATAGGGTAGGTGGAACCACCATTTTGATTTTCAACATCTGTTCAAATTTTTTTAGGTATGGAATTAAAAAAAAAAAAAAAGAAGAAATATAATTGCATTTTACTTGGCTTTCTTTTTTCTTCTCAATGGTATCTTCCAGCTGGCTTGAAGTATCCTTTTCATCCAGTAGACTTTTTCACTGTGCAGGTCACATCTTGTCCTGCAGGCGCCATGTAGAGCAGCTGAGTTCTGCACATAAAATGCATGAAAAGTTGGGGAGACCAAATGCTTAAAAAGCTTAAGTCGAAATTACTTCATTTTTTTTTCTTTATTTTAATTATCTGGATATTCTACTTTTGGGACTTTTTTTTCTGCCACGTGTTTTTCACAGAGTCATCAAACAGATGTCTACTCTTAAACTGAACTTTTTCAGTTCAACCCCATATCATCACGGAAAATGTTTTTTCGGCTTGTCTTCCAGCAACTGTCCAATGACAGCTCAGAGTACAGAAGTTTCTGTGTCATCGCTGAGGCTCAGTCCCAAACCCCATACCCAAATACGGCAAATTTTTCATCGTCAACTCTTGTGGACAATCATATGGTGTCAAATCATATGTTTGACAGGGTAGTCAACTGTGAATATAGAGTAAGAGGTGCAGAGTGTATCCAAATACTGTATCTTCTGTGTTGTGGGCAAGGAGGAGACTTACCTTTCTTCTGTAAAGGGGAGAAGTGTTTTGGTAGCATTTAGGGCCTTTGCTATCTTGACAGAACTGCTTGCATAGTAGCGAGTCATATTTTACATAGATCTAGGGGAGTCCTAAATAACAATAATATATGTTTTATAAGAGAAGGAGGGAGGGCTATCCCCTTTGTTTCAATTAGTATTAAAGAAATCCCTGAAACAACACAACAAAAAAATCCCAACAAAACAATCCCCCCAAAAAACAAACACCTGCCCTCCCCCCAAAAAAAAAAACCCCAAACAACAAAAACCCCACTAACAACCAAAACAAAAAAAGCCTCAAGAAAACAATTCCCAGAAAATGGTCCTGCAAAACTTCCTGGAGATCTTTGCCCAGTGCTGGTGATGCATCCTGAAAGAGGAAGCAGTAGACTGCAACTTTGCTCTCTAGATCACTGCAGACTTCAGGCAAGCTCATAATACTGGATTTTGGCTGCCAGAAGAAAGTGTACTAAATAACTTTGTATGAGCAGGCAAGGTTAGTGCTTGCAGGGAATGTTTTCTGGCTGCTGTGTGGTTAAATCATATTTTTTTAATTTTTTTTTTTAACTTGTCTTTTAAGTCACATACTGCCTCTCTTTCTGCACCCAATGTAATTGGAGACATTGCCTCTTCTGCTGGGGCATAGACCGTGTCAGGTCCAGGCTTGCTACTGCCACGCTGGGTGACCCGGGCACTCGGGCAGCTCCTGACTTCTGCTAGGGTCTCCTAGCATGTGTCATGGGGAGTGGAAGCACAGAAGAAGCTACCATCTGTCCTGCCAGTGCTGAGAGGGCCTCACAAGTGCAGGAGGGACAGCAGAACCTGGTTTTGCCCACTGTGTGCCATAGATGCCCTCATCAGTGAGGTGCCATGGCAGAAGCTTGGTCTCTCCACAGTCTCTCTAGTGGGTAGCAGCTACAAGGAGGTGACCTCTTTTCACCCACCTGGATTCTCCCTCGTTCTGTCCTGAATGTGTTTCCTCATCTCAGTCTCCTTCCCTGCACCCTTTCCCTACCTTTCTGAAGAGTATTACTGGGAAAGGATTGACCACCAAACTTTGCTTTGGAAGAGTTATGAGGGAGTCAAGGGGGGCTGTGGTCTCCAACCTCAGGAGTGAGAAGAAAGGAGTGATATATGCTGGGACACTCATTCAGGTGTGCCTGGGATGCATGCCTTGTGGAGGCTCAGATGGAGACCAACACGTGGGAAGTGTGCAACTGCTGTTTGGATTCTTAAGGCCCTCCTGGAAACCTGCACACGCTGCATGAATGGCCAGCCAGGAGCTCACCAGTGTGATCCTGGCTGCCTTCCACCCATGGTGTGGGTTTTGGTGTCCAGTTTTGGTAGCACCCATGGGTGACTTATGGGTTTGGCTACCTTAGCATTGCCTTGCATCTTTCTAAAGGGTTACCTCGCATCTTTCTAAAGGGTTACCTCGCCCTGAGCACCAATGTTGCTACAATGCCGAGTTGTCTCACTGTGCAGTCATTGCTGCCAGTGGTTTTGATTTAAAGTACAAGGAAAAATGGTGTTTTGCAGATTGTTAATTATTTTCTTTATTTATTGCTGGTGTCGAAGGCAAAAGGCTGTCTGGTCTGTTACCTTCTTTTCAACTCATTGTTGTACTATTGTCTAGATATAACCACTGAAGAACTGTCATTAGTGGCTTGTTGCTTATTTATTTGCTTTTTACATTAAATATCCTATTTATTGGGTCATCTTTGGTTATTATATTAATAGAGCTAATTTGGATTACTGTAACTTGATTTAAAGGAAAAAAAATGTTGCTCCTAATATAATATGGTACAGTTATGTCATAGAATCATAGAACGGTTTGGGTTGGAAGGGACCTTAAACATCATGTATTTCCAACGACTGGCCATGAGCAAGAATGGCAGTCACTAGACCAGGTTGCTCAGGCCCCCATTCAACCTGACCTTGAACACTTCCAGGGATGGCACATCCACAACTTCTCTAAGCAACCTGTTCCAGTGCCTCACCACCCTTTGAGTAAAGATTTTCTGCCTAACATCTAGTCTAATTCTGTCCCCTCAAAATCCATTTAATCTTCTTAATATAAAATTACCTTTTTCTTGGACGTTCTCTCTTGCTTTTCTAGTAAATTAGTCTAATCTCAGCTAAGGACTCACAGGAAGCTTTAGTAAAAATTTGTGTAAGTTTTTAAGAAATCAATTGATTATTTTCAAGGTTTACCCTCATGCTAATAGTGTACTGAAATATACTACCACTGTACAGTATTATAAGGTTTGGATATAAGAGGCATTGTGTTTAGAAATGGTATGGCCTTTAATTTCTAGTTTGAACTGCATGATAGAAGATAAACTTGCTTGTGAATAATGAAATCTTTAGTTGATATAAAGGACATCTGTACATGGTCTCAGTACCCAAATTAATTCAATTACAGTTTCTACTCCTGTCGAATGCATTTATTTTAGAATGCATTGATAATTAAATGGCAATTGTTAATGTTTCTAGGTACCTGTAGGTACAACATCAGCGCAGAATACTGAGCATCATGTGAAAAGAAAACCCCCAAATGTGCATTTTTGTAACTTTTCTCATTTAAACAGTATACTAAATTCCAATGGACAATAGTTAAAACATGCAACTATCTGGCGATGATTTGGTGGGATATTTTCATTGTTCTGTTTTAAAGAGAAATTAGAATAATCTATTTTTTAAAAATGTGAATTTCTGTCTCTGTCCTCTGGACAACCCTGCCACTGCATTTCCCCATTCCTGGGCAGGAAGCTACAGGTGCTGTTTTCAGAAAACTTTGTCAAGACTATTTTTAATGAAAACACATTTTTATTTTCTTACCGTCATTCAACAAGAAGTGAGTTTGTTGGCTCAATCAGTTTCTGACTGGGCAAATATCCACTGTCTTTTTTGAAATAACTCAGAGCTGATATCAGCCCTGAGGCTGTTTTTTGGAGGTTTCCCAGAGAGGAGCCTGAGCTCTTGCTGGGGTGCAGACTAAACCAGGCTGCCTCCAGAGCCTAGTCCTTTAGGTTTGCATCTTCATTGTTTGGATGAAGCAGCCTGAGAAATACACCAGTCCCATACATGAGACTTTCTGAGCCCTCACTGTCAGGAAAATAACAGAGCTTCTGTTGTGGTTTACTGGTGCTTTATTAGCAGGTGGGAAAGTTACATGGCTCCTAAATCAACTTTCCATCCCTAATGGCATTGAGATTTGGCCAGCTAAATCAGGTGGAAAGATTTTCCTTGTGGCTGGGAGTATCTGTCAGGTAGCATCTGTAGTATGCAGTGCTAAATATTTCTACTGATAGGAGTTTTAGATATTTTTATAGTTGGTATCCTAGTGATGCAATTGTAAATGCTGACATTTGTGATTTCCATGCTTTTCATGATAAAGCATATATAAATAAGCAGACCAGCTGCTACATGCTGCCCAAAGCTTGCTTCTGTATATTTTCCAAACACTGCATGTATACCTAATGGTTTAAGGTAAGGTGCCCACATAATATGTGTCTGCAGTTCAAGTGTGAACTGGGGGCACAGATGTGAGGAAGTTGATAAAGCCAAGGCAAGGGGCAAATTTAATGTTTAGGAGTACAGCACTGTTTGACCTGTCTTCAGCAATTTTTTAAGCACATATTGTGTAATTGCTTGTGTGCCTTCACTCATTGCTGACTTGACCCTTTGAAAATACCTCTCCTTGTTTCCTTTTCTCTTTCCTAGGAAGGGAGGATAACATCCAATAATCAGTCCTGAAGAATCAGCCAGTTGAGCAGTACTGCAGTTCTCCGGCAATATGGGTTATGCTTGTATGTAGTAGTACAAGGGAAGGTGTTCCCCCAACCCCCTTATGATTATAAAATAGCATATGTGATTTTTGAAAGCAGTTTGTGACTGAAGTGTGAAAGCTTTGGACAGGACCTATTTATTCTTTGCAAAAATAAGTCTGATGGTTGAATGGCTAAGAAAAAACTGTGGCTATCAGTATCTGGACTGTGCTATTTATTTTTTCTTGAGTTTAGAGGCAAACACCATTTTTGGTTTGTGCAGTGAGGTTATCTTTGGGGTTTTTTTTTTGTGTCATGCAAAATAGGTCTTGTTTTACTCAGCATGGTAAACTTCACCTGGTAATAATTCAGCTCTGTTAAACAATTTGAGTTTTACTCAGAGACACAGGAGCAAGCAGGTTATAATTTGCAGAAATCATGCCTTAGTCATTCTTCTGACTTCATGGAACTTCAAAGCTAGCTTTGTATGTAGTCTGTGAAACACTTGGCCCAGTACCAGCCATAACAAGCATTAAATTCTGTTAGTACATTCACTTCTTATTTTCACCAAGATCCATCAAAACACTGGGAAAACATTATGTATTTCCTAACCTCTTTCAGGCATTTCCCTCAATGTTACCTGATGAGCATTGCCAGGTATTATTACAGTCAAAGAGGTGTTTCACCACCTGTAACTCAACATTGAGGGTCAGAATCTTGGGATCTGAGCATCTAGGATATAGCAACATAGAAGTGAAATGTGAGCTCTCCTAGACAGGGTTCTGGTATTTTATTACTACTGATCATGAGCCGTATGTTAATCAATACAAGAGAGAACACGAAATGATTATTTAATGAATGAGTTGAACATTTATTATATTATTTTTTCAGAATTTGGTGAGAGAAGTGAAAAAGTGATTTTTCTGTTATGAGCAATGAAGTATGCTTATTTCTGTGGCCAACTGGAAGGCAGAAACCAGCCATATATGGGCTGAAATTCTCCAAAGAGTGTGCAATAAGTAGATAGTTTGGAAGAAGGTTCTGCAGGGTCTCAAGAACACAGCAGCCTGGGAGGGAGAGGTTTCTATTTCCAGCACAAGAAATAGTTAGCACCACAGGACTTGTTTATTTGGTGTGGAGAGAAGACTAAGAGGAGTAAGTACTTGAAAAAATAGTCTCCCTTCATGAAACAGCATAGCAGTAAAATTGTGGTCACAGGTGAAAACCATTACCTTTCTGGTAGGGACCAATGCTTGTTTTGGTAGGGTTTGGTTTGGGGGAAGGATGTTTCCATTTGGACCCTTCTGTACAGGCTGACCCAGGTGTGTGGTGCACTTGGCTGTGAGGCACAAGCAGCCTGTGCCAGCTCCTGGTTTGGCTGGTGGAGGTAGGTCGAGGTGTTCAGGATACAACCGAATCCTTTTGAGAGTTATCAAAACTGCATTTGCCTCAAAGTGGGCTGGTAGGCAGAAAAAATGCACCTGCCCATTTTACTCTTTTCCCATGGCCATGGAAATCTGGGATTTTGTGGAGTGAAACATCCAGGCCTTATGCTCTGAAACCTGAAAGTGTTACTGAATGTAGTGGCTGTATTCCAGATGTGTTTTGCTCACAGCAGCTGGGTGGGAGGGCAGCAGCCCAAATAGAGCAAGGACAAGTAGCCAGGCTTGACTTTTGGAAGGTGTGCAGCAGTAGCGCAGTCAAGAGTTGCCCAGGGACTAGACTTGAGAATATTTTAAATTCTGGAAGAAGACCCTATTTTTCTAGTATGTGTTCTGTCAGATTGTAAGGAAGTCTAAATAGAGACTGGACCTAAGTGCTGTGAACAGCATTGACTTCCTTGAGAGTGTTTCAGGTAAAGGGAGAGGAAATAAGTCTCTCTTACTTGCCTGTCTTGGCAATGTGTGTGGTCATTACGAACAGATCATCAACCTCTTTTGGCAACATCTCTTTGAGGACAATCCAGATTTCCCTTCCTGTTACTTTCTAGAAACTGTACCCAAAAAACATAACAAATGGTGAGGGGAAACTGCCATTTTTGTAATCCTTGGAGAGTCTTAAACCAGCCCTGGTGGCTTCCTGTTTTAGTAGTTGTAATTGCTAAAAGAATTATTAATATTTGCCTCATTAAGTCTGTTGTAATAGTTGTGGATGTGTGGAGAATAAAAATATCCAACAGAAAGTAAGAAAATTATTGGGCTTTCAAAATTTTTCCTGTACCTTTCTCTTTTCTTCTTAAATCAAAGTTTTTAGACAGGAGTAATCAAAGGTGTTTGTGTAGGAATGTCTGTGTTAGTAACATCTAAAATTTATTTTTCATATCTAGATCATCGACAAGGAGATTAATCCCTTTGTGGACAAGTGGGAAGAAGAAGGACAGTTCCCAGCACATAAAGTGTTTAAAACTCTGGGACAGGCTGGATTCCTTGGTGTGGATAAGCCAACAGGTAGGAGAGTGTATAATCCTGAGTGTCGATGTTGATGGTGATAGGCTAAATACATTATCTCAATTTGCTCTTTGCCCCAGATCAAAACTTGGATGAAAATTCAGTGCAAAGCTTACTTATATTCCTCAGTCACATACGTGCTGGTTGCCAACTCTGCAAATACAGAAAATAACACTGCTGAATCTTCAAGTTGTTATTCTCCAAATATAAATGTTAAAACCTTTGTGACTGTTATTTTAAAGTCAGTGAAATGAATATCACTTCAATTTACAACATAAAATCTGTATAATAACTTTTCTTTTGGATCCGAAGACATATAGAATAATCTAAATCTTCATTGAAGATATACCAGTTTGAAGGCATTGGAAGTGTTTTGGAGTTTTTGGACTATTATACTTCCTGAACCTGTGGCTTCTATCTCATTGTAATGTATTCTGCCTCACCATTCAAAGGATGAAGTTAGTGTGAGTTTTAGGCCATTACCCCTAGACTGTCTTGAAAATGCACTATTCCAGCCCACAGGAGCCTGAACAGGACAGCCTGATGCACAGCAATGACAGAGCAAGTTTCATGTGTTCACGCATGTACATATATATATATATATGATGGAAAAAGTCAGCAAGTCTAGAGGAATAGGAGGTATTTCTGCTCTTCAGCTACAATAAATATTCCACTAGTTTTTTTGTTTATATGCAGTGTAATATATACTTGTTTTCTTTTCGAATGCTACATGTTCATGTCAAAATTCTCTGTTTTTTTTCCCCCATTTTCTTATTCATGCTCAAAAAGTCTAAAACTAAAGCAAGTTTGCACAGGCAAAACTTCAGCAATTGTGGTGAATTCAGAGCAGCCCGAAGGGACAGTGTTTGAACAGTTAACTGGAAATAGTCGTCTATATGGAGCAGCTCACACAACCTTAGCTATGCCACACCAAGTCATTATGTTGCTAAGGGCTAGGGTTCTGTGCAACAAATTATGTCTTTTTACCACTTACTTTCAGAGGAAATTTTTCCTTTTGAAATAAACTCATATTCTTATACATTACAACATGGAAGGTTTTTCCCTAGCTGTTCAGCATTGGAGCTCACAGAACTGTTTAGCTACAATTGTCTGACAAATCCAATTAGGTCTGAGCTGGTATTTCTTTACAGAAATGCTGACAGTTTGAGATTATACTTCAAATCTAGTTAAAGGACAAATAGGATTATTGGGGGAGGGGAAAACCACCTCTACCTTCAGCTGTAGTTGTTTGATAGATTTGAATTGCATCTCAGTGGGGTCTCCTTCACACTGCCAATACTCATGTTGGTTGTAATAATGGTGTGTTGCATTGCTGACAGATTACGGTCATGTCTTGTTATATTCATCTTGGGGCATGCAGAGGCTTCAGCTGGGGTAAGGAACCTCAGTGCTGAATGTGCTGTGCATAAAATATTGTGGAGGTGGGAACTTTGTATAATGCTCACAAAATAGACAGGACAAGAAATAACTGGAGTGAAATCCAGTGAAGAACGGACTTGTGGAGGTAAAGTTGGGCACAGAAGGTTGCATGCGCTGACTACACTTGTCATACTCATGTTTAAGACTATTTTAACTTTGGCTCTGATGTTTGTATCTAGTTGTTAATGTAATCTGTTTGGCCTCTGCAGCTGCATTTTATAAAAGGTATAAAACATGGATAAAATTCTCAGCAATATGTGGTCCCTCTCGATTTGTCTTCTGGACCAAGGTATTGTTGGGTGCAGAAAATTTACCAACCCCTTGGAAGATACTGTCTTTGCAGCATTCAGTTGTGCAACAGAATGTCACAGATCCTGCTGTGCTTTGTAATGATGTAATGGTATCAGGTACAGCCTGAAAGTCCTGAAACATTCTTATGATGGTAAATGAAGCAGTCAGGTGTGAGACTGTTTCAGGTGTGGTGCAGTCTCAACAGCATGACTTTGCCAAAGCCTAAAATTCTTTATCTTTTACAATTCTATAGAGTGCTTATTCTTCCTGTGTGATTAGTGTGTACTGGTGGTAGTAATTAAAATAAAATAAAGAGATGTGTCTTTTATGCTCTGCTCAGACACTTCTGTTATTTAAGTGTTGTGTGCAAAGGAAAAGAGGTCTTAAGAGATTTGAGGAGGGCAAGAGCAGCCAGGAGTTTTGAAGGGATATTGTGGGAGGTCTGGAGAAGAGAGGTTAAATTGATTTGAGGAGAGCAATTGCAATACAGAGAAGCATGACTAACAGCTTGCCCTACTTTATTTTTCCAGCACGAACCAAATTATAATTATCATATTGTATCTCCAAATCCAGATCATAAAACATTCTCTTTAAAGGACATAATTTTTGAAGTTAATTCACTTCAGTAGCAGCTGCAATTTTGAAGCACAAGTTTTTCTAAATTTTTTTTCCAAGGTAATTCCCTCAAGTATTGAAGGTTTTTTTTCCTGCAGAATTAGTTTTGAAGCTTTCTGGTTGGGAAGAAAAGGGTCACAAACTTGTTTTGCTTAGATAGAAGGAAACATCTGTTGGATTTCAGATTTGTTGAAAGTGGACTTTTTCCTGTGTAAACACCAGTCCCTTTATGAACAATGAGCACTTAATGGACATAGGTTTTCAAAAGAATGTGTCCTACATGAGTCCCTTATCATTGGAAACTTTCTCTTTTGTAGAGAACTGATTTGGGACACTCTTTTGATTGCAGAGGTTCCATCAATTCCCACTGTAGTCAGCTATGGGCTACAAACTTAACAGAGTTTTTCCTGTATATTTTTCCCACAGTTGTTTATGGTTCTAGTGAATATTGGCTGTAGTTCAGGATGTTAGTTGGAGGGGTCATGTAAACGCTGTGGGCAAGGCCCAAACATGCACCCATAACTGGAGAATTCTTAAGATGATAAATAGATCTAACTTACTGCGCTGTCTGGTCAGCTCTCTGCCAGAGAAAATTTCTTCTTTTTGAACCATTTCTCTGCTCTGGTATTCTTTACATGACTCAAAAATAGGGCATATGCTGGTTTTCCTTAGGAAAAAGTCTGTTGTTCTGTTATATTGGAAGATTCTTCCTACTAGTAAAATGCATCTTGAAAAGTGAAATAGTTTATGCATAAAGTAACTTTTTGCTCGAATACAGAATCACTCAGTTCAGCCTGAAGTATCTAGTCTGAGGGTAAAAAACCCAATATCTCTATATATTTACTGTTATTCATTTATATTTACTATGTATTTCTCCATGAATTATAAAATTTTGGATTATGGAGGTACTGACAGTCCCAAAACTAAGGGCAGAAAATACTAGGTTAGGCAGCAACAGTATTTTGAACTGTCTTGGTTGTTGGCTGTTGTCTGCTTTGCTAAGGAAAGTGGGCAAGACATTGTTTGAACTGTTTAGTGGGCACATTAGATGAGATATTGGAGTAAAAGCTGAAAAGATCCATGTTGTCATTTGTGAACTTATGGTTTATGACTCAAAGCCTAGGCTGTTGCTAAATTTTAGGATGTATTGCCAAACATGCTGGCTCAAAGTGTACTGTTGTGTGCCTGCCTACGCCAATGCAGATGATTAAAAGTTGATTTTATCAACTGATGCATAAGTACGGGAATCCTGTAAAGGATGGGAGAGGAAGGTTTGTATGAAGGCAGTGTCTACTCTCCTGCATACTCACATAGCATCACTGTGAAACATGAGTGATAATGATGCCCACTCTGGGTATTTCATTAGTGTTTTCAGTGGCAGTACTGTAGGAATATTTAGCAGAATACATTAGCATCTAGTTTGTCCAAATAGTAACCTTCATTTATTCCTGTCAAACGCTTAGCAGTGAACTCAAAAAATATGCTCTTAATAATTAGGAAAATCAGGAAACTCTGGTAAGACTCGTACATGGATGGGAAAGTATAATTCTACATTATCTCTTTCCCCTGCTTTTGGGATATATGCTGGATCTGGAGCTGGAGAAAGGAATAAGTAGTATGTTCTTGTCACTTGATACAGATAAGCATCTGATGAAACAAAACAAATATTTCAAATGACTGATGGCACTGCAATTGAAAAATGGTGCAATATCTTTCCTTATGAAAGCCTGTTTATTTGAAGTGTCTGTGTGTTGAATCTGAGAATGTAGATCTAGACTATCCTCTAAAGTTAATTTTGTTGTTTTCTTCACAAGTGTACATTTCTCCGGTATCGTGAGACCTTATGAGAGTCACTTGGGAATAGTAGGTGGGGTTATTTTTTCCCCCTTTTTGTAATACTAAGCCTTATTATTATATGGAATGAGCAAAGAAAGGACCTGGGAGGAGCAGTGAATTCTGTTACTAGAAGGGGATTTAGTATTTCAGGTGAAACAGGGTTTGATGATATCTGATAGAGTAAACTGAAATGTAGTTTTTCAGGTGTATCTAAGGATACAAGCTAAAAGGGCAAAGTCAAAAGTGAGTTCATTTGCTCCAAGCCATTCCTGAACTAGCTGCCATGCCTGTCCTTAGTTTGGATTTAAGCACAGTCAGCTGAATGAGTTGCTGGATCTTTTTTTTTTTTTTTCACTTACAAATGAGAGCAATAACAGTTAATAAATAAAAGTTCACTCCAAAAGTTTGCAAGAGAACCTGTTGTGCCATGTCTTCAGACAGCAATGAAACAGTAAAATGGTTTGAACTGTTTACCAGCTATCATGTACACCTGTTTTGCAATCAAGAAATAATTTTGATAAGCCTCCAAAAAACCAATAGACTAAATTAGTCACTGCTTTATTTGAACACATTTGATGACAAAATTAGTGAAGGGTGGCAGAAGTTTGGAGACCTTGATTAGATAAGTGTAAGAAATTTCAGGTGTTTACTAATTTGGTGGATTGGATTGTAATCTCAGGGAAACAGTTTTTTAATATGTGCACATACAAGTTTACGTGTGGTTGAGACTTTTTTTCCCTCCTCAGCTGTTGCAAAATGGTGACAGTTCAAGTCCCATCTAGCATCTTGCAAGTGCAGAATGAAATTCAATTGAAAATAGTAGGGAGGGGACATTTTATTTGCTGCATTTCACAGATCATCAGATATTTCTGATCAGACAAGGAAATGAGCACTTGAATTCATCTTTGTTTTTTTCCTCAGGTCTGCACATGGCTGGGAAATGGGAGTCCTTTATTCTTCGTGGCTGGTTGGCAAGGGCAGCAGTATCTCTGGGAGTAGCTTACTCAGCTATCAACAGCAGTTTTGTAGGAACACCCAGCAGAGAACAGACTTACTGAAGGACAGCCAGTCTTTGCAGAAGAGATAATCTTCCTTTAAATGTTTTCTTGATAGAGGGATTGGATTAGTTCCTGGGAATCTGTTTTTGTACTTGAGATAAGGCAAATCCTCACACTTGTGACTTGTAATCCAGAACACAGCAGTACCTCATGCGGTTCAGGTATGCTTATACCAATTCCTTAGGGGCAGACTTAGGAATTTCTGAAATCTGGTATGAGTACCACTGGTAGTTACAGGTTATGACAAAATGATACTGAGAAAGAAATTTTAAATGCCTCTTTCCTGGAAGAAGTGAGAAGTATCTAACTGGGAGCAAATGCTCAGCGATGTACGTGCCATTAAGTGCTTGAGCTCTTGACACACAGTTCTCTCATGACATACCTGCCATGCCAGATTTGCTTCTGTGTATCACAGGGTTTGCACAGACTGTCAGACCCATGCAGTGTCTTGAAGCTAACTAGGAGCACTTAGACTGTGTTTGCAGAGAAGAGAGAGTTACAAGCAGCTGTCCCTGTTCCATGCTCTGGGTTGTGCAGGAGAGTCTATCCTCTTGTACTTGACTTTCTTTAAGTTTTGTAGGGAACTGTTGCATTTAGGCATTTTTCAAAAAGGTAAATCTGCTAAAAATCTGATGTTCTTGATTTTATAATTATGAATACGAGAAGAATACACACTAAAGAGAGCAGGTGAATATATTAAAGAAATACGAAATAGTATGATACTTGAAAAGAATCTAGGGATTGAGACATTATCAAGTAAGAGATATTGTTTGGGAAGTTTGATTTAAAGGAGTCTTGTTTATTCCTTGCTTTTGTGGATAGAATGACAAGACAGTCTCTTGATAAAGCCTGGCCAATGAATGAGCTTGTATTAAAATAACTTTGGTATTACAAGTCTCTTTAATTTACACATAACTGTCTTTTCCCAGGCTCAGGATTTTTGAGATCTGTCATATATCTAGATGGCATAATTAAAAATCTTTCTGAAGGTATGAGTATACATATTACTCTTTGAGACATGTCAGCACACTGAATGTGGTGAGTGTGGGAATATTATCTTTGTGAAACGTAAGCTTAATTTAGTTTTACCCACTCATATTTGCATTATGAACTGCCAGAGGTGAAGGCTGACCTCTTTAATGGGGCTGAAATAGGGAAAAGTATTTTAAAACAGTCGTTCTGAGGTTGACATAGAAAGTCTGTGAAAAGATGGTGTCTTATCAATGCTTGCAGATCCCATGGGTCAATAACCAAATCCCAAACTTTGAATGATGTCTACCTTGAAGAGAGGATTAACAAGATTGCAGTTAAGTGTGTTGTTCCTAGTTAAGTGTTTCTATCCCCAGCATGACAAGAAGCTGAAGGCCAGGCTGAACATGTATAGCTGTATAAGAAGAAATGAAAGGGAAAAAACCAGACAAGAAATGTGTTTAGTTCTGGTTCTCCTATTCTGATCCAGCATTTCTAATCCCTAGTGACCCAGTTCAAGCAAAATCATAAGCATCATTAATATTCTAATCCCTGAAGATCTTACATAAGCCCTTGGTCACTCCAGCATCTGTAAGGAAGTTCAAAGGTCCCCATACCAGTAAAGTGCCTTTTCATACAACTGAAAAACAGGTCATGTACCTGCTTATGGTGGCGGATTTGGAACTGCATGACCTTTATGGTCCCTTCCAACCCAAACCATTCTATGATTCTGTTTTATCCCAGAAAGGAGGATGAGCAAAGGCACGGACCCAATATTTGTCAGTCTGCATGTGACAGGCAATTTACTTACAGGATAAGTAGTGCACACAACACTTCATAGCTTCATATGCTACATAGTAATAAAAAGATGGAAGGATAGTAATATAAGGAATTTAGCTCCTTGGGGCTTAATACTTAAACAAGGTTAGAGATGGCCACTTATAGCTTTCTTATTTGATGGACTGGAACAAGTGAGTTTGGAGGAGATGTTTTTTTAAGAGAACAGAACGGAAGAGAATGGAAATGTGTTTTTAAACATGCTGTATTGTGGGGAATAGGTGTCATCATTTCACAACAAACCTGGAAGTTATCTATATCTCATTATTTGACATGAGTCTTATGTTTATGCTGCTTTTTAGGCCTACTTTGATTTCATTGTTTACTCTCATGTAATACTGATATGCACATCAAAGACTGCATGTTATCTTCTACCAAGTGAAGTAGAAAGTGAAAAAATTGATTTTATTATAAAGTCTATTAAACTGGTTTGAAAAATATTTGAAGCCTACACTCTAGTTTGTTGGCACAACCATGTTGAAAGTCTTTTATAGGCTTCATCTAAGTAATGCACTGTATGGTAGATCTGGGATCAGTCCAAACTATCAGTGTGTACCCTCAGTTTCTCAGTTGATTAGTAAATTTTAAAAACATGTGAATTGTTTTTGAAGTGAAGATGCACTGGAGGCAGGAGTGAAAGATACTTTGAAACTTTAAAACTTGTTCTTTTGACTGAATGATCTGACTAATGCAAGACAACTGCTTGGCTCATTTGTGGGGAGGAGAAGGGGTATTTGGTGCCATCATAACTTGAAGTTCTTTATTTACTGTGTGCTTTGAAACTCTGAGGATATGAGACTTTCCCAGTTCCCTGAACTGGAGGCTCAGGTGTGTGCAACTGCTCTTTAGAGTTGTAATATGTACTCCATATAGAAAAGTAATATTTTGTCCTGCATAGCACTTTATAGTAATAAGCATGATTGTATATATAAGTTTTCACATATATTGCAGTAAAGTATGTTTTATTTTATATATATATTTATGGAGAGAGAAATGGATTTTTTTATTATTTTTTTTCTTTTAAATAAATTAAATCATAGAATGCCAGTTGGAAGGAACCTCGAGGATCATGTGTTCCAATATTTCTTGGCAAAAGCATGGGCTGGAGAAGAAGGTTCAGCATGCTGTTCATCTGAATCTTAAAAGTGTCCAACATTGGGGAATTCACCATTTCTCTGGGAGGATTATTTTAATAGCTGATTCTTCTCACTGTGAAAACTTTTCCTTTTGTGTCTAATCAAAATCTCCCCAGAAGTACCTTATCCCCATTATCCCTTGTCTTTCCCTTGTGATTTCTTGTGAAAAGAAAGTCTCCATATTTGATCATCTTTGTGGCTCTTCTCTGAACACTCTCCAGCCTGTCCCCGTCTGTTTTGTGTATTAGGAACCAAAACTGAACATAGTATTCCAGGCATGGCCTGACAAGTACGGAGTAAAGTGGGATAATTACTTCATTATCTCTGCTGGTGTTGGCCTTGTTGATGCAGCCCAGCATCCTGTTGGCTTTCTTTGCTGCAGTTCACTCATGCTGAACTTGTTGTCCATCAGGACCCTCAGGTCTCTTTCAACAGTGCTGTTCCCCAGCCAGGTAAATCCCAGTCCTGCGTAAGTAAGATGTTCTCCCTGCAGACTAGCATCAACATGCTGGAAGGTCGGTGTAATAGTCCTAATGCATTTTGTTTTTCTGGTCTCCTATGTGTTCTAAAAGAGTGGTGCAGAGAATCTCTTTTAAGTGGAAACACACAAAGTTAGCCTTCAGGGCAGACTGGATCAGTCTCCACAGGGAGTGGGCGCACAGTGCAATGTAAGAACGCAGGGTGGGAAAACATCAGAACCTTAAGGCTCTGTGAAACAGTATCAGTCTTTGAGGATGAAAGGAGCACTGAGCAGGACTGGTGGATTAGATGTGCTGGGCAGAGTTTGTGGCAGCGTTGTCCCTGCAATGTGGTGCCAGTGAAATCTGAGTAGCTGTTTTGGTTATTTTGCAGCTGACCTTGTTGACAGAAACATTGGGAGGAGACGTGTCACAAGTTTATTGGGGCAGAGGTTGGGGAGCAGACATGGGGACTGGGAGGAAATAGGGATGAGACTGCAAGTCAGGGTGAAGATTTTTTTAACACTTTTATTCCAGGTGTGTTTGGTTTTGTGCTGTCATTTGAAAGTCATGATCATCTGGAGGAAATACAGCTGCAGAGAAGCAATTTAAAAATACGAAAAGTGTGTGTCAGTTAAAAAAAAAAAAAGTAGTGAAAAAAAAGCTGAAGTAAAACTTAATATTTTAAAATTATTTTCCTTCAGTCCACACAAGAAACCCATTAAATACTTCAATCTTTTAAGAGTTTTTTCAGTACCATAAAGATGTTGAAGCCTTTTTCGAATATAGAATTTGTTAAAAAGTATCTGTTTAAGTATTTGAAGTGTATGCCAACTGTGAAATATAGAGAGATACAGAAAGTCTTCTTCCAATCACCAGAACTGTACATACGCTGAAATTGAGTATGATTTTTATGTTTCACAGAGTAAGTTTTGAAGTCAGACTTCAGTGTCAGGTTTTTTTGTGTGCTTTTTGCCTTTGTTTTGTTTCTCAAGCAGAGGCGTGGGAGGCCATTTGTGATATACAAAGTGTTTCTTGCAGGACAGTGGCATTTCCTGAAGAGTGTTTCTGTTTGTTCTCTTTGTGCCTTTGCTGGGTGGCCTAGAAGAGCCGGTTTCTCCGTCATCTCTAGTGCAATCCCTGTTGTTTCCCATAAGACTACAAAGCTGCCCTGTGGTCTGGTCTGCTCTGGAACATCTCGTCAGTGCTGGGTAGCAGGAGTCAGGAACATGGCACATCTCTGGAGGAGTGCAGGGACTTTTTGTGTAGGACCTTCAGACCACCGTGACCTGTGTACGTGCACTTTGCTTGAGCCTATGAAGCTGGGAGAAAATGTGCCCTTGTCCAGAACCTCAACCATTTACAAATCAGCTTTGCTCGTACAGCTGAACATGGAAACAAAGATGGATTTAATGGAAAATGTCCTTGAATGAGTATCATAGGAGTGGGTATTTGAGTTTTTCATGGAATCATTAAATGGTTTAAAATTCTCTGAAGAAGGCTTTAGTCAGCATTTCTTCTATTTCCTATGTGTGTCAGAGGAAATGAATGAGACTGTTGTGCTCAGCCTCACTTTATTATTCAAGAATGGGGGTCTCTCAACAGAGTGGAAGGAGCAGTGAGTAATAAGCCTGCTGAAAGGAATTCTTTTTTTTTTTTTTTTTTACATTATGTATAACCTCTAAAACTCATCCCACAGAAATTGCAAGGAGCAAAGTTTAATAGGAATACAGAAGCTATTACATAAATGTATGGATGGTAGCACCACTCACAGTTACTTCAGAGAGCATAATTGTATTTTTGATCATCAGCTACTCACTTAGCAGATGAATACACCGTTTCACAGCTTCTACTCTGTGGCCTCTCTTGGCTCACTAATTCCCCCCGAATAGCACATGCTCTGTGTGCTGAGGTCTAAGCCTGGCAAAAACAACCACAATGTATATTTCAGTTTTTACAGGATCCTTTCCCAGCCCAAGAAAAGAAGCCTTTAATTAGAATTATAGAATCATTAAATTTGGAAAAGACCTATCAGATCGTCAGGTTCAACCCTTAACCCAGCACTGTCAAGTTAGTCTGTGCACTTCCCTCCTTTGTGTGTTAAAATGGTTATGATCACAACTTTTTACAGGTCATTATTATCCATATTTGTTTTCTAAATCTTACCAGTTGTTTTCAGTCACCTCTGTCTACTTGTGTTTCCCACTGAGTCGCTTATCTCTTTCTGCTTGACTTTTTTCCCCTCTTAAGAGGACTCAGATAGGTCCTTGTGTAACTTCTCTAACAGTTGCTATTTGGTGCTTCATCTATTTTAACTTACCTTGGAGGGACTGAGGGTAATAAAAATATTTTTTAAAAACTAGTGAAAATCTGGACATAAGGGGAGAAAGATTTTATGGTCAGATATTATTGGCATTACTCTAAACCTTAAGGTCCTGAAGACTGAAAATATTGAGGCTTTTTCAATCATCTACTTGCTGTGGATGTATTCTTCAAAGGCATTGCTATTTAAGAGAAATTTAGAAAAACAGATTTTGCTTTGTAGGGAAAGCTTATTAAAGATTATATTGCATGTTTTTTTTTTTCCTCAAGCTAGTAACATGCTGTGCTTCCTTTACCTGGTCTTTTGTTTGTTGTTGCTCAATAACCTTTTTAGGAGTTATATTTTGGAAGATAAGTAGATTATCTTAACTCTTTTGGCATTCTTTTGGGGTTTTGCTTTCCAAGTTTCTCTTCTCATGGATGAGCAGTTCAGGCTAAATCCCGGTGTTATGGAAGTTTGTGTTTACAAACCAAAACAAAAAGCCTCTAGATCCATTTTGCTACGTTTTTGGGCTTTGTTGTTTGGGATTTTTTTAT
>VWZG01006605.1:362604-428453 GCA_013396735.1 Grallaria varia
TTTTTTTTTTTTTTTTTTCCTAAGAGAAGTAGAATGGGAGCAATTTGCTCTTCTGTAGCTGGTGGAATGTAGCTGTTAGTTAAGCTTGCCACTTGCAGCGAGTCAGGAAATTCTTTCCAGTGTGTCCAGATGCTTCCTCTGCACAAGGTTGGTGTAATACTTGGCACATGATAAAAAAAAAAAAACCAAAAAAAACCACCAAAACCAAAAAACTACAACAATACTGAGACTGCTTTTTATTTTGCTTTTAACCATGTCTTTTGGCACCATGGAGGGAGGGCAGTCTGTCTTGCTGGTTGGACAGGAGCACTTTGCTTGGGTTGTTAGGAAGAACAAAATGGAAAAATTACCTTTTTTTCCCCCTTTTAAAGCCTTCCTTTTCTGCCTTCTCCATGCTGCCTGTATGCTGACCTCAAAGTAATAGACTAATTCATATTCTGCACATGTCAGGTTCTACATTGCTAAAAAAGTAGTTATGGCTGCTGATACTTGTAGCAGTGCTACATTTCAGGGGAGAGGATGATTCGGAGGGGAATTTGAGCTGATGAAGATAAATCCTCTGACCTCTTTGTGGGTTTTATTATTCTCTTTGCATGCTTCTGAATGGGAAAAGTTCTGTAAACCGTATGTCTTGGTTGTGCTTGTAAAACCTGTGGCCTGGTGGACCTGTAAAAGAAATGATTATGCATTTGTTACCTTTGGACAGGACTCCCAGGCACCACGCTAATGAGATGCCCAGATAAACCAGATTCTCTGAAGAATACAGGCAGTTTCCTATATTTTCTCCTCGTGTCCTTACAACACAGTGTTGGGAATCCCATTCTCTGTCTCTGCCCATGTTGTAACTGGATGCCTTCAGGTCTCATAATTCCACAGGAGGATGTGTAAAGAGGAATAAAAATAAGGGAACAAATATCAGGAAGAAAATTCTTTACAGAGGAATCATTTCAACAGAAAATGTTCTCCTTCTGGCAGAATTTTGTAACTATTTTCAAGAAACTAATTTAATTTTATTCCAGTTTTGCATTTATTTCTTGATACTTAGAATCCAGTTGCTTCTCTCATGGAAGTGAGATGTGTATTTTGGTATTTGAAAACCATCTGTTCATCAATTTTGACTTAGCAGCAGATCTTTAATATACGTGAAAGTTATAATGTGTTCTATTGGGTGGTACATTTAAAACCAAAGGAACCCTGAATTTTGGAGGTGCGCAGTGACCATGTTTCTGCAGACTGATTGCACAAAAACTGACCTGACCTGTAGACTCACTGTGTTGTGTAACTCCTAAGCAGCTCCAGGGATTTTGGAGCTGCAGCTGTCTGAGATGGATCAGAATCTGGCCCTTGCATGGATTCTGTGGTGCTGCCTAATAAATTAGGGAAGGGAGGGGAAATGCCAGTTTTCTCTTAGGAAACAGGAAAAACAGTGGAACAAAATCAACTGGACTTTCTCAAAGGATGTGTTTGGTGCAGTTTAGTTTTGTGTCTGAAACATAAAACATGAAAGTGCAGAGGATTACAAAAATCTTCCAACTCTGATCTTGCTAAAGCTCTAGCAGGCTTTAATTGCTCCCAGGTTTTGGGCAAAGGACTTTGAAATCCTCTAAGAGTCCAAAACTAAAATGATGAGTTTATTAAAATAGGAGATTTTTACTATTGCAGCAGCTATCATCTAGATCTATAGCTTAGTGGTTTCTGGAAGGAAAAGTGTGCAGCAAAGTGGGGAGGGAGGATGGAGAGGGGGACACATGCTGTGTTGTGCCTTGTGCCTCCATAATGGGGAGTCAGGAGACATCATCAGGTCTTCTGTGCTAGTTTCAAGCTATCTGGAACTCATGCTGAGTACTGCGGATGTGGCTGCCCTGCATAGCTTTAAAATGTTTTGCCTGGATTTGAATAGATCTGCTTTTCCCTTGGTGTGGTGTGCATCATCTTCCTCCACTGGATTTAGTCAAGAGAAACTGGGTAGACAGTGGGTATGTTGATATGACCAGTAGATCTGGGGGCTGAACCTGCCTTCTCGCCTGCCACTCCAGTGAGTGCTGTAACTAACTTGTCTGTAGTGAAAGATGGAGAAAACCTCCAGCAGAAATTTACAATGCCCTGATGTGGAGATGGAGCAGCATATGTGTGAAGGGTGGTAATTTGTAGCACTGGCTACCATAATTTCCTTTCCTGTCATTTGAACAAAGACACTAAAAGTGCTTAAAAAAAAAAAGTTGGTATTTTATAATAATTTTCCCTTCATTGTACTGTTTTATTTATTCAAGGGGTAGTTGTGAGCTGTGTTCTGTAAATGCCTCCACATGCTCAATGATCTAATTTTCCATGTAGGAGTACAGAATAAACTTCAGAACACCAAAGATTGCATAAAAAGGTGGCATTGATTATATAAAATTACTATCAGAAGGCAGATTATTATACAGAACATTCCTTTTGACATTATGACACAGCTTTTAATTTAATATTAAGTTTAATCTGACAACACTCAGGAATAATCAAAAGGTTTTGCAATTTAATTTCTTGTAAGGGTGTATCCTTAAAGGTAGTTACTGAAGCATACCAACAGTTTTGTGGAAAAGGGGAATTTAAATACAAGTTCTGCTGAATAATAATAAAGAAGAGCTTAATTGAACTCACAGAGCTTGGTGAGAAAAGGTGAGATGGAACAATACCCGTGCACTACTCTACTCTATTCCAAGTTCCAAGTATCTACTAGCTGTAAAGTGTGAGAGCAGCCTTGTGGAGAACAGCTCTGCAGTTGGGAGTGCTGGTGAATGAGGTGCTGGCCATGACCTGGTAAATATGCACTCACAGCCTGGAAAACCAACTGCATCCTAGGCTGCGTCAAAAGCAACGTGGCCAGCAGGTCAGTGGAGGTGACTCTCCCCTCTGCTCTGCCCTTGTGAGACGCCCAGCTCTGGAGTCCCCAGCACAGGAAAGACATTGACCATTGGAGCGGGTCCAGAGGAGGAGTCACAAAGGTGATCAGAGGGATGGAGCACCTCTCCTTTGAGGAAGGGCTGAGAGAGGTGGTCTTGCTCAGCCAGGAGAAGGGAAGGCTCCAGGGAGACCTCATTGCAGCCTTTCAGTATCTGAAGGGAGCTTATAAGACAGATGGGAACAAGCTTCTTAGCAGGGCCTGTAGTGATAGGACAGGGAGTAATGGTTTCAAATTAAAAGAGGGTAGATTCAGATTAGATACAAAGAAAATGTTTTTTTTTCAATCAAGGTGGTAAAAATCTGGAACAGGTTGCCCAGATCGGTGGTAGATGTCCCATCCCTGGGAAGATTCAAGGTCATGTTGGACAAAGCTCTGATTTAGTCGAAGATGTCCCTGCTCATTGCAGGAGGGGTTGGAGTAGATAACATTTAATGGTCAACCCAAAGCATTCTATGATTCTACATAGTTAATGTCAGGGACATGCAAATGTAAACAAAAGTTTACAAAGAAAAATGTTGGCATTTAGTTAAGTGCTGTTTAAAAAAATAGGAAAACTAGGCAGCAAATAAGAGGAAAAATCAAAACATAACATAAGCACCAATTTGTCTGTGGCTAAAGCTGAAAAATGTGCAGTAGACAGTGATGAGGTAAGACTTGTGTTTTGCAATTATCCCTGGATTTGGAGCTGCACAAGGCCTTGCATGTTAGCTTTTTATCTCTATTTATGCCAGGGTAATACTGACATTATTTTAAAAGGAAAAAAACCCACAAAACCCTCCAAACAAACAACCCAAGAACTACAGTTGCCATGTTATTAAAGTGGGATGAAAACCCTCACATGGTCATACTTTTTTCCTTGTACCTAGAGGCCACCAGTGTAAGCAGGGCTGTGATGCTGGGTGGTTTGTAGGTGCCTACCTGGAGTCAGCTGTCAGGGAGTTTCACAGACGGGAGCTGAAGTGCAGAGATGGCAACATTTGGAGCAGTGACAAAAACTGAACCCTGAATTTAGGAGTCTGGGTAGCTGTGGTGAATCTGGGAGACAGGAGATTCCTGATCAGGGTG
Source organism: Grallaria varia (assembly GCA_013396735.1). Taxonomy (NCBI): domain Eukaryota; kingdom Metazoa; phylum Chordata; class Aves; order Passeriformes; family Formicariidae; genus Grallaria; species Grallaria varia. Next base: position 366,614 of record VWZG01006605.1, read on the forward strand.
GTTTGTGTTTGCTCTCAGAAAATCTTGAGGGAGTTACTGTAGTCCAAGACTTGAAAGACTCCAGCAGATGAACCTTGTGGAGAAGGGCTTACCTCCAACATTTCCCACCATCCCTGCTCAGCTTCCATCACCATCCCCATTGTTGGCTGTGATGTTTTGCAGTTAAGATTGGTTTTTGTGTTGTGCAAGTGGTTAATTTCAGAAACAAGGGGAATGTTTTTAAAACACATTAGAAAATGTTATTGCTGCTCAGACATGAGGCTGTGAAATCACTTGGCAGGAGTGGTTTTATTTCAGCTGACCCTGGAGAATCTGAAGGATACCACAAATGCATTTTAATGGTCAGCTGCAATTTTACTCATAAGTAATGAATTGCAGTCAATCAGAGCATCATTTAGGATGAAAAATAGCTCAATAATGTGAAGTCATTCTAAAGCGCAGGGCCAGATGAAAACACCCATTTTCAACATAGGCTTGAAACTCATCATGTTTGTGAAGATGGTCAATAAAATGCAGAATCAAATTATTGTTCTTTTTTTTTTTTTTTNCTGTTGTAATCTATTCTCAAAGGACAAAACTCGAGGAATTATAGTTGAGCTTGTTTTCAAGATGATACTCTGTGAAGACATGTATCTTGTTCTTGCAACAGTACTTTAAACACTGTCTGCTGGATGAGACTTGGATAATGGAATATAATGTTGCTGTTGCTTGCCTGTGCCTTTTTAGCTGCTATGAGGCAAATACCGCCTTTCTTTAAATGATCTGTGTGCATTACAAGGCCTGAGTGCTGGTTGCTGCTTTTTGGCTCTGTTGGACATCGACGAAAATTGGACACATATTTGCAATTTCAGTTTTTTGAAAATTGAGATTCTAATGAGAGGAAGGAAATTATGTGATAAATATTCTTCTTCTTTGTTTACTTCCTTAGAACATCTTTCCTCGTTGGTTTCTAATAAAGCCTTCAAGTTCCTTTGAACTGTGTAACCAGATCAGTCTGTCTGAAGTGTTTCACTGCTATGAACCTCTTCTGTCTCTCAGAATGATTACGCTGGTGCAGTGCAGAGAAAGAAAATGATGAGACAGGTGGCAAGTACTGCTCACAGTGATTTTAAAGGTAGCATCCTCATTGGCTTTAATGAAGCCTGGATTAAAGGACAGGAGTCTTCTAATGCAACTTCTCTGTAACCAAGGGAAGCTCCCCGAGCCTCCCATGGGTTTGTCACCTGGAGGATGAACAGATGTCATCATGTCCCCTTTCCTGTCTAGACTAGAACAACTTTTAAAGTTTGGACGGAGAGATACCTGTGATGAAATAACATCAGTGCTAGTCTTTGGAAGCAAGGGAGAGCACTGAAAGCTGTTTTTATGAAGCTATGATGTGTCTTCAATTAGTTTCCTTAAAAAAGCCCTTATGTTATAAGTGCTCATTTTCCTTTAATATTTTCGGATATTACTAAGCTTAGTCAGATTAATTCAAAGTCCAAAAAATAACCAGTTCCTGTGAGAAAGTCATTAATGGGTGAGAGGAGAGAGACATGAATGTGTGCCTCCAAGGAAAGAAACATGTAGTGTGAGCCAAAGTTGTCCACTCCCTTGGCCCAATACCTCTCAGCTGCTCCCTTGGTACCAGCTGGGGCAGCTGCATTTGGAGCCACTTATCCCATGCACTGCCTCTTTCCTGGCTGTATCCTGAGGGTCTGTAGTGTGGAGTTGCTGGTGCAGAGTCCTGAGCAGAGGACAGTGGAAGCAGAGCACCTGGGGCTCTGCTTTTCAGGTAGGATTTCTCTTGACATGATGGCAAAAGATGCCACAATCTAATTCTTTCTTGTTTGCTGATCACCAAGCAGAGTAATGATCATCACTGATGCCAGAAATATTTATAGAAAAAAATTCCATCCCATCTTCCACTTTTACCGAGGTTTGTTTATCCTCACTGTTTCTCTGCTTATTGTCAGGTTACCCATTTGACTAATTTTTCATTATTCTGCACTTGGGGGCTACTGGAATGTTGCATGTGTTCAGGTTATTGTGAGAAGAATGTGCTATTTTTGCAGGAATACTTTTTTACTATATATTTTGCACACCGGTAATAGTGTTTCTGTATTGCTTTGAGATGGTATATTACTATTGTTGAGTGTATTTTTTTTCTTTAGAATATTTTATCAAAGGCTACACTGGTTTGGTTTTTCTAAGGAAATCTTTATGAATCCATTTTCAGAAGCTGTGCTTTACATATTCATGCATTTATACATATTTTACACAGCTTTAATATGTTAAAGAAAAGTCACAGGTCAAGCAGAAGCTCACAAATCCAATTAATGAGTTCCAGCAAATGCCCTTAAATCCTTTGTGCATTGGGAGTGGAGCACAGAAACACCTCTCCTGATGCTTATTTCCACTATTACTTCACTATTTAATTAGCATGGCTTAGTCACTGTAATTCTCCATCAGTTTTTAAAAGATTTAATTTGAAACTACTTGGACTCATTCACTGACTATTAATAAGCAGTGGAGTTCAGCCACTTTGCCTGTAATCTGATAGGGGCAGCACATGTTGGTGACGTGCATATGTGCATACCCTCTGTATACACGTGTGTGTCTTATTATACGAACATCATCCAAACACATAATTTTTCCAGGCTTTAAAAAAGTAATAATGAACAATTTCTATTTTGCCATAAATTTTAAAGGGTGAAATAATTACATTGCTTGTGGAACATCATCTTTTTTCTGAGACTCTTTCCTGACTGGATTTACAGGTACGGGTGTCTGTGGGAAGCCTTATTTCTTAGAGGCTCAATGTGCCTTTTCTTTTGGCTAGTAGATGTACTTCCAGTTGGAAATGCTCATATGTTAATCAACAAGTGAAATTTCCATGAAACATTACAAACTCTTAGGCTTTGCATTCTCACTTCTGGGCAGATGGACATCACTGTAAACTTGTAATAAATGTGTCATACTGAAATTTGAAAAATTGCCAGTTTGATTGAAATGAGGAAGTTTGCTCATGCTTCATAAGTCTTGCAGTTTTGTGTAAGCATTTTTTAAGTAATCTCAAGTAGTCATGGGGAACATACACCTGAATCTCCTTGTTACTTCAGAAAAGATAGAGACTCAGATCTCACTCTTGGAAGAATAACATGAAAAGAAAGTGTAATTTTACTTTTCTTTTCTTTTTTTTTTTTTTTTTGTGTTTTTTTGTTTTGTGTTTTTTTTTGTTTGTTGGTTTGGTTTTTTTTTTGTTTTTACATTTTTCAAATCAAAGCTGTCCATTTTTCCATTGCTGTGGTATGCTGTGCAAATCCTGCCCAACTAGCTGTCCTGCCACAGACCCGCAACCCTGCCAGGCGGCAAAATGTGTGGGTGGCAGAGAAGAGCGCTTACTGTCTGAGAAAGCACTCTGCTGCTGTGGGATCTGGACATGCAGAAATATGGGGATTAGACTTTTCTGTCCATCATTTTGTTCAAATGGCAGCATGAATCCAGCTTCTGCCTGACTAAGAACAATTCAACAGTAACTGTGATGGGAAAATATTACCAAGATTTATTTCTGTGTGTTTATAATTGTTCCTCGTGTAGTGGCAATAGGTATTTCCAAATGAATTACTGCACGTGTCTTGCAGTTTCAGAGACCCTCAGCTGCTGTAAATCTCAGTGATGCAGTGTGAGAGTTTGCTCTTCATGCTTATATCAAACCTGTGACTGCTTTCGTGGTTGTCTCCCAACCTCCCATCTCAGAAGGGAAGGAAGGAAGTAGTGCTGTCTCCTGAAATACATAGGAGATGAAGTGTAGCTATTTTCTTGAGGATATTCATGAGGAGCTGGAGGCTGAATGACTTGAGTCTGTAGGAGGAAGGGCGACTGCAGTTTCTGTCACCTTGCATATTTATGTGACAAGTAAGATGAGTTACTTGCAGTATGATAAGTGTTGGATCTCCATGCATTGGCTGCTTCAAATCCCAAGAAGCAACTGAGGATATTCTTAAATGAGATGTCTTTTAGTTTATCTATAGTTAATGCAGTATACATTATTGACTAGGAAAGCTGTGGTTAATTTGTTTGAGCGTAGAACTAACAGAGCCTTTTTCCTGGCACGTGCCATGTCTAGTGGCAATAAAAAAAAAATCTTAGATGTTTTTAGGTTTTTTCCTAACTCAGCTTAATTTCTTACAGTTCTTTTGTTTTTCTGAAGTAAAAAATACTGAAAAATGACCATTTTTTTACCTGCTTTCAAAGACAAGGAATGTACTTTATCTAGTCTTATTTGATTTCAAAGTATTTTTTAAATAAACTATCCTTCCATCAACTAGAGACATACTTTTGAAAGCTCTTCTTGTTTGACTGTTGGAATAACTTTGCCATGATGCTGGACTGCATCTTCCGATAAACACTTAAGTTCAGTAAGTAGCACTAACCCATGTTCTGCTGTTAGAAGTTTGCAGTTATCCTTTATGTAAGTGTGAGCAGAATTCAGTCATTTCTTTATTTTGAAAAGTTGTTTTCTTTATTCTCTTTGCTATAGGACTGCGCTCTGCATCTGTTTACCACACGTGTTGCAGAAGTCATCACTGTAATTACTAGTGAAATCTCAGAAAAGAGGGAATCGATATTTTCTGTGTTTCAGGGAATTTTCATCTACAACTCTTTGGACAAACACAAAATTAACTGCATATTTTACTAACCCTGAGGACAGATTTGGAATGGACACTTTTAGCTGGGCATGTCTTGGCCTGAAAGTTTTTCGGCAAACTAATGAGGTCAGGGAAGAAATGAAGAACGCTCAAAGGATTGATTTGTAGGAACAATTAGAGAGCTCTGTAGTTGAGCTAGGGAGCGATTAGAGGTGTGTGATCACAATGTATGTGTCATGCATAAACAAAGAAAGGGGGAACTATTTAGGACAGTGAAAGAAAAGGAGAAATACAGCCTGAAAAACTGCCAGCAAATGGTGAGATTACCAGATGTCACCGAAAGTTGGAAACCTTATGGCTGGAGACATACCAGTTGCATCAAAAGGGCAGGAGAAGATATGCATCTGGGACTCATGGGATTCTTTGATTTCTTGGATTCTTTTATTCAGACTTAGTGGCAAGCAGGTTTAATATGGGTAATTAAGTTTCATGCAGTAATCAACTGACCAAAGTCAGTACTTGTGGATAAATTAGAGAAGTAGGTTTCAGCCTGTGGTTTATGGATCTCTGTAGATTATTTCCAAGATGAATGAAAAGAGTTAATGAGGACGGCAAAATTTGTTTTCCATTGAACTCAGGAAATGCTTTAAAAGTTTTGACTTTGAAATAACAATGGAATAACAATGCAATGAGTAATTTCAAGTGTAATTTTCGCAACTTAGTGTAGGAATGGCAGTAAGCCAAGATAAAAACAGAGGAGGTGCTATGATCGATATTAATACTTGTGTCTGAAGTCTCTAAGTAGGAATTCAAGAAATGACTATAATTTAAATGCAGACTACTTTTGCAGTTATTATATCTGTAGAGGTTCTTGACTTTCTTTTTCATGTCCTTAATTCTTTATTGTTTAAACATATTTAAGAGCATCTTTGTGGGTAAGACAGATATAAGTAAGTCTCTTTTCAGTCAAGAGTGTCAGAGTATGAATAATGAGAAGGAAATCAGATTATTATTGCCAATAGGCAGTTTGTCTTCTGAATCTTCATAAATTTGTTCAGAAAAAGTGTTTGTTAAACAATTTCAAACACATTTATAAATTTGTTGTCTTTTAGCAAACAGGCAGGAAGACCACTTCTGAATGCAAATTATTTGTGATGCACATTTCAATCATATATATATTTATTTTTAAATAAAGGTCTTGCTCTGTTTCAGTGTAAAAGAAACCTGGCTTGTGGCATCATTGAAAGTAGTGAAAAATTTGAAACATTTTATCATTAAACTAATGAGAAAATAATCTCAGCAGTAAACAGAAAAATGTAAACAAGAGAAACATCAGTCTTCATGTTGGTCCCTCTAGACAGCTTGTTCAGACGCATTGAAATTAGTGTATGGAATGGAAAAACTTTTAAAGTAAATTTTGTGGAACAAACCACCAAAATGGTTGTGCTTTTATTCATGTTTTTTTGTTATTCTGTCATCTAAAGTAATGCAGTAGGGTATTAAACAGACAAATATGAAACTTCCATATAGAGTTTGGATACGGGTCAGGAGGTTTTTCATATACATCTAGTTTGATTTTACATTATTCAAACAGTTCTGCTGAGATGAGTGACACTCATTAAAGAGTATGTAGCATGGGCATTAGCATTAGAAAAAGGGAGTTTTAAAGTGGAAGCATACTTTCTTGCCACAAAGGTTCTTCAAAAGCTGATAGAAATTTTACAAGTACAGGGAAAAAAAAGAAGTATCCTTCTAAGAATTAGTAGAGACCCACTGTGTTGTGCAGGGAGACAGCATAACCACTGAAGTATACTGTAGTGTAATTTAAACTAAGCTACCTGTTTTTGGAACCAGTTATTTCATAACTCTTTCTGGTGCATCAGGCAGGTCTGGTTGTGTGGCTGAGGGATAGGGAAACAAACAGGCAGGGACAAATTATGCTTAGGCTGGAATAAGAGCAGAGCTGTTGACAGCAGGATAGTGTGCTGCTCATCACTGCTCCAAGAGTCAAAAATTCTCCTGCTGACTTCTGCTTGCAGAAGGGGCAGTGGTTCATTCTTACTTAGGTATAATCTCTTGTCTTCAAACCAGTCTTCACAGTGGGATGAAGAAAATGACAGTCCCAGCTGGTAAAAGTCACCAATGTGTTTGGAGCCTCTGCCGAGCTGCATGCCCTCACCCTGAGGTTAGGCTGTCCTGTAACTGCACATTTCCATGGAGGTGACTCTTATACCAGGCAAGGTTATGGGATGGCAATAAAAAAAGCTTAGTCTATTCAAGCTGAGTTACTCTGAGCGATGGAGCTGTGTTGTGCCTCTCCATAGTCTCCACCTGCCTCTGAAACAGTTTTCTCTTACTGTTGCTTTTTCCAGGAGGAATCTCCACTTAAAGCACAACCAAGTTAGTTGTGAGGGTTCACGTTGTCTTCCACCCCTTGCTTCACTGAATTAGGTTTAAAAATAAGATACTTTTATTCTTAAACTTCCTCCTCGTTTGTTTTGTGCAATGGAGAGCATCACTCTCCCCAGCTGTCTGCCTTCCTTTCCCGTGCACTTCCCTGAAATTGCTCCTCTATTGTGTTCCTTAATTAATTATACTATTCCTAGCATCAGGGTTTTTTTCTCCTTTGACTACTTTGAGATTGTGACAAAGTCCTGTAATTTGTGTATCAAGAGATTTGCTTGTTATACTTGCGTTAGTTATGTTGCAACATTGACTTTGCCATAGAGACCATGAACAACACAATATTAAATTGCAGGCAATGCACTTTTTCTAAATTAATTTGTCCTCCCATGCCATCCTCTTCCATGCCTTTTACCAGTTTTGTAAATCCTGCTGTCATCATTAAGGGGAAAGAATTTTTTTCATGTTTTCAGTAAGTAGTAAGGCATTTTCAAAGGAAGTTCATAGTATAATACTAAGGCTTTATTGCCTCACTGGCCATTTATTTTAAAGACGTGCAAAATGCTTCTGTGCTTGTGCAAGGAGGTAAGAAAATGAGTGGAAAACTGAAGGATAAGAGGTATGAGTGTTTGGCCCCTCTTCTCCTTATGACATTCTCTCAGCAGGAAAGACCTGAGCAGGTAGTATCTTGTATCTCTAAAATGAAATCTGAGCATCAAGAAATGGGGGCTGCAGCGAGGCAGTGTGGGAAGGTGAGGGCTTTTTGCTCAGCAATTGGCAGAGCACAGTGCTGTGGCTGTTGTCAGCAGCTGAGAAACTTATCTAGAGTTCAGATTTAAAAAAAAAAAAAAAAGAAGTTAAGTGAGCCAACAGGGAAACATTAGGGATAATTAAGTTTCAATATGATTAGTTTTTATATAATGTTGTTGTAGCACATTCTCCATTGCTGGTCGGCTAAATAGCGTGATCTCCTGATCCAGCTGTAAAATCTGTATGAACTTGTTTTGGATTTTTCCAAAAAGCCAAATCTTGCAGAGTGAATTGCAGTTAAATTGCAAGTGGGAGACATTTTCCAGTGGTAAAACATCACCCAGGGTAACCTCAGTCTGCAGCAGCAGAGCTCTCAAACACAGAAATTTCCCTAAAATGGTAAAAGGCTGAGGCTTCTTTGTTACCTTTTTTTTTCCCTCATGGCAATACTTCTAACACATAAGAAAAATCTATGCAATAGGGAATTGCATCTACTCTTTTGTGTAAACCTCCTTGAAGTACAGAGAATAGTGACCTGGTTTGCTTTGAAAGTGTAATTGCTAAGGTCTGTATTTTAGCATGCTATTTATGTGAGTTTGTATTTGCTGAATTTTTCATGTCTTCCTTTAATTAATTGTTCTCAGTCCATACTTTATCAGTGCTATTCCAAAATTTAGAAAACAGCATTAGCCATAGTCACAATGTGAGAAGGATTTCAAACAAGAAAACTCTTTATCAACACTTGGTGTTGGAAGAAAAAGAGACGGTCTGTAGCTCAGTCATTACAGTTACCATGTCTGCATAAATGGGAGCAAAATATATAAGTTTTTTTTTTTTTCATATTTTCTGGGTTGAGGGGGTTTTTTTTTGAGGAAGAAAATACACATTGATTCATGTCTGATTTGTTTTATGTCCCCTGACTTGAAGTGGTGAGGCTGTAGCCTAGAAGATGCTGTAATCTTTTCTAGATAGAAAAACTTATTTCACTTCCCCCTCCCCACCCCCTTTTTTGAAAGGAAAGAGAATTTCAGCCCACATTTGTGGAACGGTTCATGTAACTTTTCATTGTTTCAATTACATATAAGATGGTCTTAAATCTTATTACTAATTCTGAGTATCCAGTATTCAATGAACAATGTTTTGGCCCTTTCCTCAACTATTTTAAACATAGGGTGAAAGTTGAGCATAAATTTATGTCTTTGGTGTGGGCTTTCTCATTCTTCATGGTTCAGTATAATGATGTAGTTGGGAAGAAGGAGGCACAGTCACTGCTGCTTTGCTTGCTGTTAATTTACAGTAGGCAGAATCACTCCGTTTGAGACTGCCTAATGCTGAGGGCTGCTGTAAACTGGATTAATCATAGTGAGTTGCCAAATAGTTGTAGTTCTTAAGGAGAAAAAAGACTAATAATGCAACGCTGAAAGGATATGTCGTATACTCAGCGCTGTGAAGCTTATGAATTATGATACATTTATTACAGTTTCATGTGAGACATTGGAGAACTTCAGAATAGGTCACTGATTATAACTGCTTATACATCACTTTGTTTCTTCTGCATCTAGCTCTGGATTTTGATTGTGCTGACATTAATGAAAAAGCTGTTTCACAAACTGGAACAGCTCTTGGGCAGTTTATGAAGACAGTCTGGAGTCAGTGTGAGGCTCGTATCTCCTCCAGACTAAGGCTATTCGGTGATGTTGACCATGCTGTTTTCCCATGGCTGTGAGACACAAGCTTTGTGCTGGAAATGCATCTTTAAGCCAGAATTATTCCAGGGCAACATCTGCACATCTGCCACCTCTGCTGCACAATGTGGAAAGCCCATGGCATCTCAGCTGCAGGTAAACTCCAAAGGTCCGGCAGAATGGGCTCCTTATGTGGTTGGTCAAAATAACCCCTGCAGTCCCAGCCACCTCCCGTGTGATGAGCTGCCCAAAAGTGAGGAAAAATGCAGCCCAGCACTTCTTTAGGGTGTCTCTGAAACACCAGAAAGCTTATCAGCAATCTCTTTGGAGATGTGGCTTAAGACTAACAAGGAGGCGGTGGAAAATATTTCTCTCTCTGAATGTCTGTGAGACTACAGGGAGACAAAGGATTCATCAGCAATCTTACTAGAGTGGTTATGCAGTGAGATCTCTAACCGTGATAGAATGTGCCTATGGTAATAAAATCCTCTTCAGTTCCCTTCCTTAGAGCACTCTGCTGCTCAGCGGGTTCTCATGGCCACAGAAGCTTGTGGTGTTAACAGATGGATAGAGGGATGTATGTGAAAATAAGGCAAATACTTTATGACTATTGAATATTTAGTGTTTCTAGAATGGTGCCTCTTAGGAGATGGAAAGTAATGTAACTCCAAAACATGACAAAAAGCCTTAATATAGTAACATAATTTCTGGACTATGTACTCTGTTTCTGGAGATTATTACACCTATTTACCAATAAATTGTCTGGAATTTTATTTTTTATTTCTGATGTTTGTTACTCATTTAGAAACAATACACACCACACTGTAATCATGGCCTGACATCCGATGGATGGTTGCCAAGCTGACGGTACTTTAAAAATTCTTTGCAATTAAGTGGATCTAATGGAAATTCCATCATACAAGACTAACCTAAATAGTAATAATACGTAGCTTTTGTCTTTCTTGAAAAGGTTACTTTCCCCTTCCCCGTCATCCCCACCTTCTGTCTGCTCATAGATGTGTGGGAGGAGTGGGGGAAGCGTGCAAACTCTGGAATGTCTATCTCCTTGGGAGGTGGAGGGTGAAGAGGACTCCAGCCTCCCTGGTGTGTTGTTCAGTGATTTGAAAGGAGAGTGTGTTATTGGCTAGATTATTGGGTCATGACAGTAATAACTCAGCTATTTGGCAACATTTCTAAGATTATTTCTCAAATATCTCCTGGAATAATTTATTCATTTCTGTGAAGAAGAGTATTTTTTTCCCTTCTGTATATATGAAGTTGTTTTACTGCTTTTATTTTAAAAGACAAGTATTTAAAACTCAGTTTCAGGGCCATCCCATAACAATACAATATGTATGTTGATTGAATACACTTTCCCTTTCAGAATTAGTTTATTTGATAAAGTTTAATTCCTTTGCAATTTTCCTGTTTGACTACATATTCAAGGTGTTTTTGCCATGAAGAACACATTTATTGCTCTGTCACTCTACTGTGATATTTTAAGAACAAAAATTTGAGTTGTAATTTGTTGTATAGCTCTTTATAAAAAAGTAAATGATTGAGAAGAATAATGAACTTGTGATGTTCTTGGAGCTTCTGAATGGTAGCTGAATGCACGAACATGCCTGCTCAAGTTCCTGGATGGTCTGCAAATAGCAGAGGTAGTATTCATGCCTGAGAGAGGCCTGGCTCTAGATGCAAATGTTTATATAGTCAGTGGTGCAAATGCACCTTTACTGTAGACTTTAATTTGCTATGGATAAATCTGTTTTCTATTTCTGTTATAAAAAATTACAGTTCAACTGTATAGTAAAAGGGTACTTATACTACTGGGTGCATGGATGCTTAGGATCAATACTTACAATTCAGGTAGGACTGGGAGCTGGGGAGGGTGACAAGGGTCTTCTGGGGAGGGTGTTGTGGTTTGTTTTTTTTCCTTAACTCATTTCAGTCTTCTACAGATATCTTTAACCATGTCATTGTTTCCTTTTGCCCTCGATTATTCCCTAGGTATGTTACAGACCTCATTGTGTCACACAGATAATTGTGTATTAGACAGTTTGATGTACTTTTAACAGTAAATTGTTCTATAATTTTATCTGATCTGCAACAAGTTGCTGTCATTCCCCCTTGGAATAAACTACTTTTCATGGGTTTGAGGGCTGATTTTTTTACTGATTTCAGGACCAAGTCAATAAGAAGAAACAGATAATCCTGATCAATCATAATTTCTTGGAGCATAGTACATAGAGTGATGAAATGCTTATGGAAATAATATAATACTTTGAGAGGAAGGTTCTTCTGAAGAAAACAACCTTGAACGGCGAATTTGTTTTCCAGTATGCTTTGCACTATACTGAAAATCTTTTCATTTGTGGCCAGTACCACATACAGGGCACACCCTCCAATGTCAGCATAAGTAGAAACAGCAATGTAGCTTATTTCACACTGGATATTGCAGTTCAGATTATAATCCTTGTCATGTTAGCTCTTTTACAGAGTAGGAGAGTCTGTTTCATGTTACATCTGGCTGAAAAATCATAAGGACAAGGAGGCACACAGAATGATAGGGAAAAATAAGAAGTAAATCAGAGATTTTCAGCTCTAGAATAGGGCTTAAAGCGTTTTTCCACACTCCTTAAACCAAATAAAAGTTTTCAATGAAATGTTCTCCCTATTAAAAGTATCACAAATAGAACAAGCAGTTTCAAAACTATCAGGTTTCACAATCAATCAGAAAATACAGAAGATGCTCTCCTTTGGTCTCTGCTGTACTTGGGAACTGAAACCTTTGGAGATGCTCCAGCAGCAAGATGGGCTGTCCCATGGGGTGAGGGTTTCAGAGCTGGCAGAGATGAGGAGCTGTGGAACTGGCGGTCCCAGCCTTGCTTGTGCTGAGGGCTGTGTTAGCATGCAGATGTTACCGACTGAAGAGCATTTTGCTTGTTAATACTTATAAACAAGGAAATTACCTAGTCACAGAGGGGTGTACTTCTAGGCGCAGCATTAGTTGGTAGACATCTCTTTAATAATTTCTTCACTGTGACTGTGCTAGGAATATGTTGACCTGCAATGTGGCAGGTATTCTACGATGGCATGGCATGTTTTTCTCAGTATCTGGCCGAGCTTCTCAAGGACTTAAAAACTCAGCCACTGGAAAACTTTTTGGTCCCTTAAGTCTGTGCTGATCAGAAATTCCTGTGGAAACCTCCTACAATGCACTTCTGTTCCAAGTTTGGTTCTACTGAACTAAAACCCCTATGCTAGCCGGCCTAGCTCCAGAGCATGTCTGAAGTTGATTATCCACTGCACATATACTGAAATCCTTTTTTTTCCTAATTTATTCAAAATCAGTGTTTTTCAGGTTTTTCCTCCTGTGCCCACTGTTTCAATTCTCAGTTTATCATTCCATTTGGGGATTGTTAGTCTTGATACATGTGATCCAGTAAAATTTATGTCTTTGGGTGTGACATGTTGAGCTAAGTGGGTAAAGTTTTTCATTTCAGACCAATGTGAATTTCCAACAAGCTGTTTATCAACTTGGACTGAAATAAAAGATCTTGTAGGGAAGAAAATTAAACATAGATTTCAGATGATAAATAGTCAGACTTTGTATTAAATCTTAGCGTAGAAATTTTAATAAGTAGGAGATGTAATATATCTGTAATACTTGAGTCGCTTAGTACTGCTTCTTGGTTTAATTATTTATTTATTTGGAATTCAGAGAGACATAATGAACGCTGTATCTTTTTAATATCGACTCCATATCCTGATGCCTTAAAGAAATGAAAGTAATTGAATGCTTTAGAGAAATGAAAGCAGTAAATATGCTTTTTGCTTATAGAATTTGCTGCAAAACCAAGTACAGTGACCCCTTTTCATCCAGCTTTTAAAAAGTCCTCACCAATGTACTTACTTCCATTCAGCCCTGTTACTCATCTTTTCTCTCTGTTGTGCTTAAACTGGGGAATGTTCTTTGGGATAGTTCTGTCTGTTACCTATTGATAAGTCAATTCCCGTTTTTTCCCCTGTTCTATGGATTATTGAGTGTCCATACATTACTGTAGATTCCTTATCATATCTATTTGTGCATTCACACTTCAGATGCTGCTTGAAGAAAATTTGCAGCTGTGCAGACATTTTCTTAAGAGGAAGGGCACATTTTGCATAGTGCTGACAGACACCTCAGAGAGCCCGATGGCAGATTTCGCTGCCTCTGAGGGCTGACTCACAGTGGTATCTGTAGGATTGCAGTGAACACAAAGTGTTGAAGGATGTTGATGTAGTGTTTTCCTGTTTGTCAGGAGGGTGCCAGCCTACAAGCTGGAGAGAAGCAGTATTCACTGCTAGATAAGTCTGTCTATCTAAGGGAATAAACCTGAGTGTCCACAAACAAAGCTTAAACCAGGTGAATGTGCAACAGCTTGTAGGAATGTCTGTGTTTGATGTACATAAGGACGTTGGCAGTTGTTGCTGATTGACAGACCTCAAGCAGTGGGCAGGTTGCAGAGTTGATATTCTTGAAACCTATTTTACAGTTTGTTTATGAGCTGGCCCAAAGAGAAGCCCCATGAGAAGCAGCAGGCTTTGCCACTGAAGCCTGGGAGGTGTGATATTCAGCCTATGCACTTCTTGACTTCATTTTTCTGTGGTTTTTCTTTTCTTTTTCGATTTTTTGTTTCCTTTATGCTGTGGCATTTAGTTTGACTGACATTTTCAAATGTACAGTAATTGAGATCTGTACACTTTAACCTTAAAGAAAAAAATTCTGGGGTGGTTTAACTATTTTGATTAAATTCCAGTTCCTATAGAACTGATGTTCGGTCAGAGCTGAGGGGGGAAAAATAAACTCAATTTAAAAGTTGGCAGAAGATGCCTGAGGAGTCTGTGACCAGTGATTGCTTAAAGTTTTTCTCTGAGTTGGAGCTGGTGCTTGGGACTGTGTGCAGTCTTGGATTTTCTATTTTCTTTTCTTATTTTCTTCTGGCTACTGCATCGTTTTACATTGCTAATGTTTTTTGTGTTCCCTGGTGGACATTTTATTCTATTGTGTTCGGCAACGTAGCTTTTCTTTCCCAGTAATATTGTTTGTACACAGTTTGGTGGGGTTGCCTAATATTTTTTAAGAGCTCTGATATCCTTCTGGTTTGAAGTTTTATGCAGGTGTGATTGCTGATTCCCATGGCACTGGGTGACGCTGCATAACCACTTAGAAAATAAAGAAAACTTACAAAGCTGGGAGGGAGGTTTTTGAAGTGCAGCTGTTGGCAACTGGTGGTTTAGAATATATTGCTCTAGGTTGCTACAGCAGTGTCCTATTCAGCTCTGAAACCTTTTTGAACATGTGCATGCCATCCCTAGCTAAGGCCTCGTCTGTGTGTTGTATTTATCTGCTCAGTGGTAGGCACTTCCAAGTTCCTCTGTGGTATTTTGTGTTCTTGTTACAGGAGGGTTTCTATCCTTACAGTATGGAGGAAGTTTCTCCTGTATTTTTCAGTGTAGCTCTATCTTAATCTGAAACAGAAACACCTGATCACCTTATTCATCTCAATGAATTTAGTTCCTGTGGGGGCAACTGTGATGACTTCTGTAGCAAGAAGGAACAGCATACGGAAGTATTGCAGGAACACACTATTTGCATTGTTAATTGCTCAGGGATTGTACTTGGGCTGCTAACCATGCGTATTTGAAAAGTAATGAGCAGCCAATCCATATTTTTCCTTTTCCAAGGGATATTGGATCACAGGAGTGATCTTACACGTAAAACCAGTTAGTAGAATAAGTCCTTATCTGCCTTGGGTTTTTTTGGATGATCTAGTGAGTATCTGTGAGAGATAAACTACTGCATGTGGCTGTGATCTTCCTAGGATCAGCCAAACCAGATCATAAAGCACTTTATTTTATCCTGGTTTGAGGCAAACTTTCAGTCAAATTGAGGGAGTTTGATCTATCTGACTAAGGCAATCTGTTAAAGGAGCTTTGCATCTGGCACAAAGGTTTTATTTGCATGGGAAGTTTTTCTGTTTGTTTGGGGGTTTTGTTTGGTTTTTGTTTTGTTTTGTTTTTCATTAATTGATCCTGGGAAAGTAGCCAAAAAATACATATGTCTTAATCTTAACGGGACTCAAGTGGTCTGGTGGTGTTTCTGTTAGACAAAATGTGAGGTTTTTCTCTACACCCAGCCAGAGCAAATAACCAAGAAGACAGAGATGTTTTCTGACCTTCATCAGCCTCAGCTTTTCAGAAAGGGTTTATGGGATATTGCACGGCACAGAGAGTACGCCTTTGGTAATTCTTTAAGCTCCTTTTATATAAAGAAGAGAAAAGGAATTAAGGTAGGATTTTTGTACAGTCCTACCTGATGACATTTGCAGTTATGTAACTTCAGTGGTCTATGTAGGTCTCTGATGTTGAAATTCTTGAACTATATTTATGACAGGGGAGTAAGGTTTGAGCACTTTAATTTTTTTTCTGTTGATTTGAAATTGTAGGCTGTGATGAAAACTGGCAATTAGCTCTGACATCCTGGTGTCAGATGTAGGAGTCACTCAGGCCTATCTTCCAAATGGAAGTTGATTCATGTTTTATTTGTCTTTTTAGTTACTAGAAATAAAAAGCATGTTTGTTTTTCTTGCACTGAGGTAGGTGCTGATTGTAGAATTAATTCTTTGGTGTAGATACACTACGTAAACTTTGGAAACTAGGTAAACAAACAAGATAAATTATTTAAGTATTTAAGATGAAGTTACTGATTTGGCTACATTGTTTTCACCATTCCTTTTTCCAAGCTCGCTTACATTCTTAAAATGCTCTCAAAGCCCCCTGTTTCATCTGGCCTCTACTCACTTACAGACCCTTTTCACTGCAGATATTGTTGTTCCCACTGACAGTTACTAGATGGTGTTCAGAAGCAGATTCCAAATAGAGACACTTCTAAACTCTTACGAAATTTGGACTAGAGACTTTGAGTCTGTCTCATCTTTGAACAGAGTAATTTTTGAACAGGGAGCTTGAACAAGTGACAAGAATCACACTGATCTTCACAATGATGAAATGATTATAGGAGACTTCAGCTTCTCATTCGCCCTTGAGTCCTTTTTTAAGATGTTCTTTGCCTTTGTTTTCTCAACAGATCTTCTCAACAGTGTTTCTGTTTTGACTTGCTGCAGCTGAGGATGAGGTGGCCTTGCAATTTCATTTGTAGTTTTGGGCATCATCTATGCTCTTTGCTTATATTCATACATTAAAGTCCTGATACCCTTAATTATCAGATTTAGTCGGATGCACATCTGCATCTTTTAAAAACAATGTATTTCAAAACTCACTGTATTCTCTTGGACTCTACTTCATGGCCGGTGTAACAAACTTAATACTTACAAATTTGTTGGTCTCTATGAAGTAAGGATTTCTTGGGGGTTAGGAGCGTTAAAATAATGTGGTGATGGTGGTGATTAGTAGAAAAGCACAGAGCCAATTTAAAAGAATAGGTTGATATAATGACTGTGATGTGGTGGGTTCACCTTGGCCATCCACTCACTCATTCCCTCTCCTCAACAGGACAGGAGAGAAAATACAATGGCAAGGGTTGGCTGTCTAGAAAAAGTCAGGGAAGCTGGTCAGCAGTTACTGTCATGGGCAAAACAGACTTACTGGGGGAAAATTACTGTAATTTCCTGCCAATTAAAATAGATTAATGTAGTGAGAAACAAAGGCAAATTAAAACAATGTGTTCCCCCTTCCTCTCCCCCTTTTTCCCAAGCTCAGCTTTGGTTCTTCATTCCTGAGTCATTTAACTCCCTCCCAACCCCAAATGGCACAGGGGCTTGGGGACAGAAGCTTACAGCATGTCCTCTCTGCTACACTTTCCTCCTCACACTTTTTCCCTTCCCCAGTGTGGGTTCTACCTCTAGTTTGTAGTGCAGAATTTTTGTTTATTTATGTGTTCCTGTGTTCTCACTTTGGGCTTTATAATTTAACTTGAATTCAAAGAGTGGATAAGTTATCAAATTAAGCCATTTAACAGCTGGAAGTTGTACTACTGTCATCAAAACAGTAACAATTTAAATATAGGCATTGCCTTTTTCTATCTGTTTTGGATTATAAAAGCATTAGTGCATTAGACTTTCTGCTCAGATTGTCTTCTATCTGTTCTTTTAAATTTCTCATAAATTAGAAGTGATAATGTACTCCAACAATTCTTTAAAGGTCCCTGATCTCATTTTAAGTTTAGATGAAATATTTACCCTAGAAATGTTTTAAATGTGAGTATTTATATATAGCTTTTTTTGGTAAACAATCAAATCTAGAATTGATTTGATTCCTTTCACCAAAAATTTTGTTAGGCATGGTGTTTGCTTTTCTGAATGAAAATTTAATTGGCTTATTAGCACTGCATCATGTTACAGATACTTCCAGGAGGTGGTGTTCGTTGCTGAGACTGGCAAACATGACCCTCCTGCCACCAGCATATTCCCTTTTTGCAAATAAGAGTTATTCCAAAAAGAGTAAGTCTTGTTACAGATTAAAATTAAACATTCACTCTGTAAAACATTCACTATCATCCCTGCAGCAGGTGGAAATAAGAACAGCCTGATGGTCTTTTTCTCAGTTTGAGAGCTGAGTCCTGTGGCATGCAGGGCAAAGTGCTCAGACTAGCCCCAAAATAGCTGGCTGGAGTTGCCGGCAGTGGGTCTGCAAGAACCAGGCTGCCACAAGTGCTGGGGAAGAAAAAAGGTTGCTTCAGTACTCAGTACCAGCACTGCCTGCTATTGCTGTGTAGGACACTGCTGGCAGCCTGTCTCGGAGCAGAGGTCCAGTTCTCCAAAGAGGTGGGACACAGTGGTGCTTAGCCATGGCATAAGTTACCCACATTACTGGGGATACAGTGGCACAGACTGCACTGATAAGTGAATCGTGATCAAGTTGAAAAGAGGCATTCCCTGTAATTGTCCGTCAGGCCACTCACATTTCTCCATAAATTCTATCTCCTTGGCTTCTAGAACAGACCTAATGCAAGCTTACGTGTGGTCTGATTAATGTTTTTACCATTTACTTTTGCCCTTCATGCATCTGTGGTTGTCTCTTGTGCTATCTATCCCCAGGTTATAAAATCCTCAGATTTTATCATGTTTTTCTGGAAGGCCTTCCCCCTCCAACTCCCAAAGCTGCTCCTTTACTCCCTTTGCTAGGAAATTCCTTCAGTGTCATCCTTTTGAGAGCTGGCCTTTTGCAGCATTTTGTTTTTAAAATGTACTGCTTTAGTAACTAATCTCAAATGAGAGCAAGACAGGTCTGTTGTATGGTAATATATAATGACCTGTGGTATGGATAAAGAATGCCCGTAAACTGTGTACTTGGATAAAGTGGCCCTTCTTTGGATAAGTTTTGTGCATAGCATTCTTCCTGGGAAGTTGCTTTGGGTAAATCAAGAAACTAAGGGAGTCTGGGGACATTTAAATGAAAGACAGGAATATAACTGCCTCAGAGATGAAACAAAAGATACAATCAGCAATAACTTTAGTTTGACAATAAAAATATTGATTGATTTTAAAAAAAGAAAAATCAAATGAAAAGCATCTGTGTAGTGCCACAACTGAGGTTATCTATTATAACTCTACTATAGATTTATATAAAATCAGTTAAAACTCTCTCATGCCAGATATCTTTAAATAATCCTGTCTTTCCATGTACGTACACTCCTTACTGCTCCTCAGAGCATTTATTATTGATGGATAAAGAAAATTGGATTATCTATTATGTTAAACACATTCCCGTATTGCTATTGTTTTATTGTACTGTTTAAGCTCCCAGTAGGAACTTTAATTTTGTGTATATTTTTAAGAAACATTCTTTTCAGACAAAAGTCTGGAAAAGTAGCCGTTTTTAAATTCTGACAATCAAGACTATTCAGAATGACCCAAGGAGAAATGTTATTTGAAAACTGAGCTTTATGCTTAGCCTTTTGCATTTATGTCTTCCTTTCTTTCAGCAGCAGAAGGATGCACAAAGATAGTTTCTGTGGGTTTAGGAAACAGATGATAGCATGCAAAGCCCTGTGTTTATATACACCGTGGTGTTTTGACCTTTATTTAATGGCACTTTTTGGAAACTTTAGAGTTCAGCGTTTGATGTCAGCAAGTGAAAACAGAAAAGGGTCATCTGCCCCTTATTGTGTGTGTGAGTGGTGGGGGCTTGTATCTATTTATTTGAAATTTTCTTAGTCAGTCTTCAAATGAATTGAAAAAAAAAAGGAGGAAATATTATCTAATCAAAGCTTCTCAGTCAACTAATGACATAAAGCAGTAACCTTCACTTTCTCACCGTGTTTCCTGTGGACTCTAAGTTATTTAATACAGCAAGAAATTACCTCATCCATCATAGAGATGTAGCCCTTTTCTGTGCTTCACTGCATGGTGGTTTATCAGCACTGGGCATGGGAATGTGGTGAAGAATAATTTTTGTCTTTAATTAAATTTTCAGATTGCAATGTGTGTTTGGAGGGAGAAACAGCCTGTGCTGGGGCCCGGCCAGCACCCCAGGTCGCCAGCCTTCTGCTAACGAAGAATGCTTTAATGACTGCACCGACCAGGGGCCAGGATATGAAATGAGCATGTTCTCTGCATTGGAGTTATATCTAATGTGGATTTTGAGCTACGACAGTAACTTAGCATAGAAGCACAACCTGCCTGTGGTCTTGCTCTGTGCTGGCTTGACTGCTGCGTCTGAGGAAGATGCTTGCATTGCAGGGTGAGAGCTGGTGTCAGGCATGATCATGGAGAAATAAAAGCACTTATTACCTTCTGGCATGATTTGTTCATATGACCTTGCTGTTAGAAACAATAATTTTGCCTTCTGATGTCGTTTTCAGCAGCATGTCACTTCTTCCTGCTGTTTTCAGTAAAAGTATTGGGGTTACTTAGGATATTCAGAGGTGACCTGATGTGCAAAGAGGTAATTAGAGCAGTTCTAATTCTCAGTGCAGATAGTGTAAAGAGTAGTGTGGTATCGCTTTTGCAAAAAGAAAGTTGGTAATTGTCAAATGCTTAAAAATCAGTAGTGAAATTGCAGTTGGCAAGTCCTGCAGTAGCAATATCTTTTTTTTTTTTCTTGTTGCTTATTCCAGTCTAGAACACAAGAATCATATGTTTGTTTTTATCTCAGAATATGGTGGCATGGGCTTGGACTTCTCCTATAATGTTGCAGTGGCAGAAGAGCTGGGAAATATCCGCTGTGCAGGTATTCCTATGGCTATTGGAGTGCAAGTTGGGATGGCTACTCCTGCTCTTACAAGGTAATTTTCAGAAAATGTGGTTTAACCTAAAATCCGAATTGTCATAGGTTTAGGCCTTAAATGCAGTCTGTATAAGAGTAGAAAAAAAACAGTAGTGTGCAGATTTACTGTCTAGTTATTCTTCAATAATGCCTGAGGAAGGAACCTACTCTTTACTTCTCTCAATCAGTTTGGTTTAGGGGAGAAAATGTATTATTTTTTAATGTTAGATTATTATATATTTAAACATAAGCCTTGTTTAGTAGTAGATGATATGTTTACAAACATGTACATTTACAACAAAATGTTGGTGACACAACCAACAAAAAATGTTTATTCCAGAATCCCACTGTTCATGGTTGTCTTTTTCCTTAGGCAGATACCCCAGTGCAGTGACGCTTAGGATGCATTTAGTTGTAATGATTAGGATCTAGTGCTAATCTGATCTAAATCTAGATCTGTAGAATCTAAGTCTAATTCTGGTTTAGAGTTTACTCGCTTTTTTTCTAGCTTTGCAGGGTGCCAGTCCATGTCCTAAAATTGTAGCGAATGTATCATGCTTCCTAAATATGCCCTTTCCAGGCAATTAATCATTTTGCTTTTTCTTATCTGCTGTGTCAGTGTTCCTCTTTTTCTCACTTGCTATCATTCAGGCTCCTGCATTTTCCAAAGCTCTTTTGTTGGATTTTTTCCTCTCTCAGTAGAAGAGACAATTCCAACTTCTTGATGTAATAGTTTCACAAACATTCTGTATCATAACAGAAGTTTGCAAAACTAGAAGGAGACAGCAGGCTGTTATGAGATCTGGAATTTCTGTGCACAAAACAGATATTCAAGAGGGGAAATTTTCCTCAGAAGATCATTTCAGGGCTGGGTTATTTGTTAGTGATTTTTGTTTTGGTCGGTCGGTTGGTTGGGTTTTTTTTTTCCCATTCTGCATGAAAAATGCCTCTAAATCTATTGTGGGATGTAAGCTCTATTCCCTTGACATCTGCTTCTCCTTTTGCTCAGTATGTGTGACTTTGGAGGTCTCATCTATGGCAAATTTTTCCTAAGGTTGTCTTCTTGTGTAATACATCAAAAACTTGCTGAAAGCATGGATTTCAGTATGTCTGTTGAAAAAAAAGCTACTTAGTTATAGTCCAATGGATTACAAAAATAGTGTTTTAAAAGACTTCAGAGGATAGTGTCTTGCCCCCATGACAGCCTTTTATTCCCAGGGGTTTAATGATAATCTATGGGTTAAAGATGATGGAATTTTGTCCCATTGCAGCTTTCTGGTCTTCTGTTACTCTGTTCTGCTGTAATAAAGCAGTGAGGCTATGCACATTTGTGCTAGTGAAATCCTATAGTGGATGTTCTTGGAAAGTAAGTGTGAAAATGTTAACATGATGAAATCTGTTAACTGAATTTGTGTCTATATTAGTGAATTTCCCCCCACTGTTAAGTCAATTTCACTGTCTATTTATATGGTACAATGTCCCACTCTTCACATATAAAAGTGAAACTTGGTAATGAAAAGAGAAAGCTGGTTGCTACAGGAAATTTTGCCTGGGGATGGTTTCTATAAAGATATATGTGTACTGTGGTGATTCTAAACAAGTTCAAAGAGATAATTCCCATTTTGCACCTTAACTGAGTTGCTACACCTGATGCATGAGTGATGCACAAAGCAAATTGTAACATTGGGAATCACCCATCATCCCCTAAAAATATCTCTGGAGCTCTTTGTTGGCTTTCCTAACTTTGGCCTTTACTCAGCATTCACCCGGCATGTATTTAGTGCGCTTACGAACTAACTCAGTGAATGTGATTCCTCTAATTTCCAGAATCCTCTAAGTGAAGACGTAGGTCTTTCTAAATTTGGGAACTAAATGCAAAAAGCTTTGTCAGCAGTGATCTGACCTTTGATGGACCTGGTTCGGAACATAACTTTCTGTCTGGTCTTCCAAATGCTTCCAAATTTCATTTGCTTAGAAGTGGAATGGAGAAAGCAGCTCCTAGTTGAGGAGGTGAATGATCCACATTTGCCAGAGCTTGTAAACAAACCTGTAGGATGTCACATCCATAGTGATACCAGATCAACGTAGAGCTGCTTTATCTCAGCAGTAGGCAGTGAATTTTCCTTTTTTGCCTCCGTTGTTTATAGGAAAATAGTAAGGATAATTATGATTATTTGGTGGGAAGAGAGTGATTTTCTATTTAATCAACTTGCTTTTCATTGATTCTTTCTCCACCCTAGACAGCAGCATACCTGGGAATTAATATCCAAAAAGTTAGTTTTACTATCTGATTTCTTGTTTATTGTAAGGAGAGAAGCAGGAGCTGACAGTCAGAACATACAAAGGGAACTGTGTGGATTCTGGGAGTGTTCTTGCCTCTGTATTTTGCCATGGTTTTATTTTCCTTTTACCCTCTATTTATAAGATTGTATACCACTGGTATTTTTGTCTTTGTTTTCATGACGTCCCACCAATGTTACTTATAAAGTGTGAAGCAAGAAAGGATGGACCACTTCCATGCAACTCTGTGTGTCAGAATCTCATACTTAGGACTTCTGAGTTCCTCAGCATCAGCAAGGTTTATTGACTGTAGACTTGTGTGTGTATGAATGCACACATGCATAGAAATACATTTTAGAGTGGTGCTAAGGCTGCACAGTTAATCACATGAGAAACTGTGCTCTGGGGTATATCCCCAGCCCAGAGCGCAGACATGGTCACATCTGTCTTGAGCCAGGGCATGATCTCATTGCCAACAGTTTTCTAACTCTGGAGCTGTTAAACTGGGAAGAAGTGGGTATTGCATTTGTAGAAACCTGAGATTTTTTTGGTGTGCATTTAAGATCGGTGGAATTTAACAGAAACGACATATTTCTAACACAGTAGCTAGCTTCTTGCTGAGCTGCATGTCCTTCCTGCAAGGCACAGAGACCCACGATCTTATGAAGATAATATTGCCAGAATTTTTTAATTGCAAAATAACTTCTTCTCTAGCCTCATTTTTGGAAAGAACTGAACTGTTTTCTGGAACTTAAACAAAGATATCAAACTGAAAACATTATTCTGAGAAAAGTTCTTGCTGTGAAAATCCTCAACTGAAATACTAAAGGTTGGCAAAGTTTCAAACATCAGAAAGCGTTGCCAAAAATCCCCACTAGCTGCTTTCGTAATCTGATTTTCCATGTTCATGGTTGGGGCTTGTTTTTTTGGTTTTTTGTTTGTTTGTTTGTTTGTTTTGTCTAATGAATGTTCAGCTAGCCATACTTGATCGTGTCCCAAGGAAAATTTAAAAAAACAAAAAAAGCACACTACATAACAGACATGAGGACATTGTTCCAGTGCGCTGGAGGAAGGAGTAAGCACTCCAAACTTACTTCTTGTATTTATTTGGGATTGCTGTTGTGATTATCAGCAGAGACAGAACTAGGAATTATCCTGCTTATGTGCATGAAGCCAAAGTGTCTGCCAGCTCCCAGTTTGTTCTCTGGCTGTCCCACATCCCCTGTGTCAGGGCTGGAGTGGAGGGGATGGCTTAGTCTTAGCTGGAATGGCATCGCTATTTTGGAAGTCCTGGGACAATGTTTAAGAAGGAGGGCCGAGGTAACTGCAGCTTGCTTAGGCAGAGAGACTAAGGAGGTGAGTGGCAATGATGACCTGAGAAACCTCATACCAAAGAGGAGGCCGAGGAGGAACTTGACTTTTATGGATTTCTGCA
This sequence comes from Grallaria varia, assembly GCA_013396735.1. Classification (NCBI taxonomy): domain Eukaryota; kingdom Metazoa; phylum Chordata; class Aves; order Passeriformes; family Formicariidae; genus Grallaria; species Grallaria varia. The sequence continues at coordinate 391,069 of VWZG01006605.1, forward strand.
CACGGAAAACACACTTCCTGACCTGAGGAATTTTTCAGTCTCATAAGAGAGGTTAAAGAACTAGACCATGAACTCACCATTCGCACTGGTAGATAAAATCAGTGAATGTTAATTAGGACAAAGTCAACCATGAAATGTTTTGAATGGATCCAAGCAGCTAAATGTAGGAAAAATAGCATGTGCCCCTTAACAGGATTGAAATATGGCCAAGTGAATTTTTTTGTGTTAAAATGCTATCAACAATTTGCTGTCTCCTTCTTTATTTTTGTGAAAACTAAAAGGACAGCTGAGAAGAAGCACTAATGGATTTCACTGTTTGAAATGCAGATGTGAAACATTAATAATTAATACAGATATTTGCAGAGGGTGTCCATCACATATCTTAACTTTTCAGCCACTCCTAAAACCTGGCAAAGAACTGGTGCAGAAGTCAAAAGATGAACAGAGAGCAGGTCCTCCATCCTGGCTGACTGCAGAGTGGTGCAGGAGTATTGAGGGGAGACCCCGGGGGTTATGTTTGTTTGTTTGTTTATTATTCTGGTAGCTCTCAAAGCAACAGTCATAAAGATAGATTTTGGGTATCTAGGTCAAACATTTCAGTGGGAGTGAGATGCCTGAATACTCATTAAAACTTGTTTGTAATGATTGTGACTGCACTTCTGGTGAAGGCTCTGAATCATAGATTTGGAGGGTATCTATTCTCTCTTTTGTCTCTGGGACAGGTTTTAGCTAGTCAGAGGAAAATTGATCATTGTGTGAGTAGAATAAAATTTGTAACTAACTTCTAAATAAAAGTTACCTTCAAAAGCTTTTAATATCCTATCTTTTTCATTATATTTTTGCAGGTTTGGTTCTGATGAGTTGAAAAAGCAATTCCTCGTACCAACTATAGCTGGCGATTTTGTGGCTTGCTTGGGAGTCAGTGAACCTGGAGCTGGGTCAGATGTCGCAAGTAAGTTAACCTAGCAAACTGCCAGTTTTAGGCAGCCTGGTACTTCTGGTTTCCCTGACCCTTGCTTTTGCCTCTATCGTTTGTAAGAAACAAAAAGAAAGGAAAGAAAGTCTGGTGTGCTGAGGGCAAAAAGTAACATTCCAGGAGCAGTAATGCACGCTTCTGATGCATCCAAAAGCAGTTAAATGTGGGCAATCTGCAGAGCCACTCTGTTCTGAAAATGATGGCATCACTTTCACAATGGGTTCCTCTAGCTCATCCTTACCTCACCTCATCCCCTTGTGTCATTCCTGTGAAGCAAAAATGTCTCTGAACTGGTGATTATTTTATTTAGAGATAATGAAGAATTTGGCATGTCAAATCCATTAACTTTGTGATTTAGTTACTTTGCATGAAACTGTTTTCTTGGTTTAGTGCAAGAATGTGTTTAAAACATGGACAATTGAAACTATTATTCTGAAGTGCCGGAGGCAGTAGAAAATTGGAACAATTAAATTAAAACAGATATTGTAGAAGACGTAAAAGATGTCTCCTCTTACGATGAATCTTGGGCTTCAAGGAAAAGGGATTGGTAAGAAACCAAGTTTAGAGGTTTAGTTGTTGAACAGAGCATGGCTAGTTTGAACAAATTGTGCTTTTAAAAATTCCTGAGACAACATCTTCCTGTAGGCAAACCCGCTGAGTTTGACAGAAGTTTTTTGATAGAGGAGTCCTATGTCCATGTCCTTGACCAAAGTCACATTGTTTTCTCAAGAAAAATAGGTAATTATCCAGTGCTTGAGCAAGGTTCAGCAGGTAGATTTCAAGAGAGTTAATGGGGATAATAAAATAATGGGACTAAATCTTCCTACATGATCCATTGCTGTTTTCCTTTCCAGTTAACTGAATTTTTTCATAAGATAAATTCCATAATTTTTATAGACTTGTTTTGTATTAAAAGAATTAGAAATTTGAATTTTGTTTATGTAGGAAATACAACATCATTTATTTTAATGAATGCCTATCTAGTTTAATTAGGTGATTATCAGAAGTTTCTAAATATGAGTACAGTTTTTTTTAATGAAGTGTTCGAGATAATAAGTATCATAAATATTCTTGTTATTTATCATCTAGTTTAATTGGTATGATATACTTGGATTAATGTGGTTAAACACAAATTTGGAAGCAAAGAGGATTATCTGATGAACCTGTACTGCAGCTTGAAGGCAGACTGCAGGGTGAAAAGACAATACTTTTTAACTTGTCATGGAAGACCTGATTCCTGGTATAAATCCAGAAACCAGCTTACAGTGCTTCAAAAGCATAATTTAATGAACACTTTAGGCAGGAGCATCACTAGCTTGTGTTCTGAGTAGCACTGTTTTGCACAGGACAGAGAGCAATACCATCTCCAGGTGGTCCAGCTGTAAAGAAGACTGAGCTGTGTAAAGCTGCACTTGGTACTTCCTTTGGTTTCTTATGCGGTTGCGATGTTTGTCTCCCTTAGATAAGTGAGGGGACGTAGTAACTGTTCACATGTGAAAGTTGGGGACGTGCTTCAGTGTCAGCCAGTATATTTTAAACTGGAGAATGACAAAGAGTAAGGTACCTCTAGCAGTTTCTCCTGCCAGTTCCAAAATTACTGAAGGTGATACGAACATGGAAGACAAAGAAAGTGTTTATCTACACAAGAACTGAAATGTGCCTCAAACTAATTTATTCAAAATTCATCAGAACAAAATGGACTGTGCCCATTATTTTAATATAAAATTCATCTCAATTTGAAGGAACACTCGTCTGCTTTCAAATGTAGTTGTTGTACATTGTGTGTAGTATTGCCATGTGCAACAAATCTAGCACAGAGCTGGCTTGAGAAGAACAGTACAGCACAACAGTTGGTACGTAAAATGTCTGTAATTTCAAGATTCTTGGTACCACAGAACAAATGCATTTGTGTCAGTTGTAATGATTTTGTCTCTTTCTATCTCACTACTATTCCACAGTTTATAGAATGCTTTGCTGATAGTCTGTGGGGGATATGTAAGAACACAACATGGAAAACACTTCAAGTTATATCTTCCCGGCAGCTGTACCTAGTGATGTTGTTCATGTCCACCTCTTCAGTATAGATATCTTCCCCAATTTTTGTCTCAGTGGAAGCCGATGTTTCTGCTTTTCTGGGTTGAGGTCACCTTCTTTGACCATAAAACCCCAGAATTTCACATGGTGTCTATGATGGCACAAATACTTTTCCAACCCTAATAGAAACAGTACTCCCTGATATGTGATGTTACACAACAGTTTGCAAGCTCATGAATTCTGTGATTAACTGTATGGTTCACCTTTATTATCGGTTTGCTATTGAAATGTTATAGGATTCAACAATCGTTACTTTGTGTCTGAGTACCTGTACTTACCATGTTGAATTTGAAAACTCAAGATCATTCCTTTCTTGCTAGGCAATATCTCAGGTGTCTGTGTCGATAATGCCTCCCAGGTTTGTGTTACCAGCAAATTTCATTAGTATATTCCTATCGGTTTAGAGACCATTAATGGAAATATTCAGTAGGTTTTGTCCCAAGGCTGATACCGAGGAGGAGCTCAACTGGTACTCTTCTGCACATCAGAACTTACTCTTTTAATGCAACCTGATGCAATTTCCCCTTTGCCAAGTTCCTTATGCACATTTTCGCTTTTGTCCTAGTTCCTATCTTTTCAAATTTTAACTTAGGTGCGTAGCAGTGTCAATTCTACTTGCTTGGGTACAACAGGATTTTTTATATTCTGCTTTTCTCTAGCAATTCCCTTTTTATAATAAACAAATCAGGTTGGGTTTAAATAATATATCATAGGTAAACTGAATTTTCTTTTCTTTCCAAATGCATTCTGAGTCTGTGCAGATTGACAAAACCAGCAACCTCTGTTTTCACTAATTTCAATTTCTGTACAGTCTTCCCTGTAAATTCTTGCTTTGTCAGCTATATTGTGAATCTCTCTGTAATCTGTGGAACATTTCTCTTTTGAGGTGTCCTCTATATGCCTCATTTTATTCCAATTCACTTTTCATTTCCATGGCTTGAAAAGTTTTGTTTGCTACCTCAATCTTCTTAGATTTGGTTGGTTTTCATCTGCAAGATTTAGTTTAGCTCAACCTTTTGCAGTTCTTGTTTCTGACATCCAAACTACAGCTTACTTTGATGATTAATCTTGTTCCTTTCCTGCAGGTCATCTTCTGTTTTTTTCTGAAGGGATTATTCATTCAGTTAGACTTGAAGGTATTTCTTTAAAGTTCTGAGGTTTCTTTTCCTGTACTGATGACATAAATTCCAGATTTGTGTTCTTAGTATTTAAGAATATGTGTTGCTTATCTTGATTGTAATATTGACCTTTAAAAGTTGAAGTCAACCTTGCCTTTAGTCATATCTATTTAGAAGCACGACTGAACTCAAGAGCACAGAGGAGAAAAAATTGAGACTCGAGTATGTGTGAGTTGAATGGTAAAGTGACCATCCCTCGTTGCTCATATGGCACTAACCGTGTCGTATGCTTTCTGGTGATGCCTTGTGCTCTTTCCTAAAAGAAGTCCTCACAGCATGCTCTGTAAGCTGTTGAGTTATGAAAGCTACAGGGTCAGTGGTGTGGGCTTGCAAAAATGAGTTACTCACTGAAGGAGCCTTTTCCCAGAGCTGTGCACTATCAGGGAGAATAATTAATCAAATATTCCAAATTATCTTCATAGTCATATCCCTGAGACTGAGTCCACTTGACTTTAGTAGATTGTTAAGTAGGTTTTCAAGGCCTGCTGTATTTTAAACATAAAACGTACATACTGACGATCATCTTTCATCTAATCTAAAAGCATTAACTCTTCATAAGTTCATTTTAAATAGTTGTTTCTCAAGTGTTTGAAGTAAACTGTCAACCATTGAATCTGGGAGTGCTTGAGCATTCTCATTAAGAAAGCATTTTTTCTTTAATCTGTATTTGGGTGGCTAGTCCCCTGTGACGCCATGCTTGCAAGAACTATTTACATTTGTGGTAACATCACTGTGGTCATCGTTCCTCTGGAGACCTTCCATGGGACCTCTATCTAATCTTTTCAGTAGCTGTTCCACAACAAAGGAGTTTGTGATGTAAATCATTGTGTATGCTGCCATCCTTGTCACAATATTTCAGTACAGCTATATTTCTTATTCCATCTCTTGTATGTCCTTCATTTATTATTTAGTCTCCATGTATATGACTGTCCAGTGTTCGTGTCCATGTATTATGAGTATCAGTATTTTAGATTCCTTCAGTTTCTTGGCCTTCATTATTATACAGATTTCATGTCAAGTCCCTTGGACAGATTTGGCATAGTCCTTTCATTGACTGAATAGCTCTACGGCTGCTGTTTTAATCCACATTTGTACTATCTCTTTTTCTTGCTGTTCGTCATTATCTGCTTGTACATTCCTTTGGCCATCCCATACTCCCTTGTTTTAGACCTTATACAATGTTCTCCTGTCATTTGTCCTTGTTCCTTCATTAACAAGACTACTTTCCAGCCATGCTGACCTCAGTCCCAGTTTATCTTATGCAAACACACAGATGAAAATTTGATCTTTTTTTGCCAGGGGATATAAATAGCAGGTGTTTAGAACTCCTTCATGTACATCCATTCACAGCATTTAGACTTAACCTTTGGGTGGTTTACGAGCTTTGAATTTATTACACCATTCTGACCAAGAACATGCAGGAAGTGCACTTAGGTATATCTTTATTCATACCCAGATGCTGAGACTTACATTTGTTGAAGTCAGAACTCTGAAATTAATGGCTTCCTCAGTGACTAACATGTATGGTAACACAGGGAAATGCCTATGTCCCAAGCTTTTGACCACCACACTTACTTAGAGAGTTTTCTGCTTTTATCTGCTGGGTTGATGACTCCACCTAAAGGAGGGTGGTACTGTTTCCCTGGATTCCCTTCCAAGAGTTATCCAGACTGGTTTGCCTTGTGCTTGGAATGGTTAGAGGATTTGGGGGATATAAGGGAGAATGAAGTATTAGTTGTCAGATCAGGGGAGTGACTCTGCCACTTGTCTAGGGACCAACTTATCCCTCCTTCACAAGAATAACCTTTCATGTCTTATGTTTTAAATAGATATCAAGACAACAGCAGTGAGAAAAGGTGATGAATATGTCATAAATGGCGGTAAGATGTGGATTACGTCTGGAAGCCAAGCAGACTGGATGTGCCTGCTGGCAAACACCAGTGAAGGACCTCCCCATCAAAATAAATCTCTCATATGTCTGCCAATGAATCTACCTGGTAATAACACAGAACTCTTTCTCTTCTAATTTGATTTTACTGGTGGTTTTGTATATGCCTGACACAAGAAGGAAAAGTGTTTGACAGAAAGGACTGCACCCATAAATGTTTTTCTAAGTTAGGTGTTTCACTGTCATACAAAGTAGATGCTGAAATGCATTTGCATGCTTCCACAAAAAAGGTAGAAAGAAGAAGAAAGTTAAATATTCTACAGACTTAAGCTTGTGACTCCCAAATAATTTTTTATGGACAGCCCTTTTCATAAAAAAATGAATTTATAGATGTTTTTAAGGTACATTTGCATGGGAACACTTCATAACCATATGAAAATAAAAGGACAAAGAGATTGGAGATTTCAAACTTGGGAAATACCTTTCAGTACAGTTCTAATCTCATGTGCCATTATCTTCCTCTCAGCAACCCATGAGCAGATCTGACTCTGTTAATGTGGGTTTACTGGCCAGTGGTATTGAATGTGAGAAGGATACCATGCTGTGCTGTGATTGCCTTGTGTGGGTGGTCCTGATTTTTCTCAGCTAACCATCGTCCACCATCCAGCCATCCAGCCTGGTGGGCTTGCTGAAAAGAAGTGCAGGCATACCTGGAGTGCTTTACGGCTGTGCTGTGCAAAGAGATCTTTTTGCCAGGGCACTACTACCAGTTTAAGTTACAAAAATAGTCTGTGACTTAAATGTGGGCTGGAGCGAAAGTTTCAAATATCTTGGAAATAGGGATTTGTTTTTGAAGAAGACTAATAATTTGGATGAATATGTGGAAGAAATACATCCTAATCTAAGGGTACAGGTTTCAGTGGTACAGTCCACACGGTGTCTGTTCCTGAATAGTCTGCAGGCCTTCCAGACATAATGTGCTGTAAATATGAAGGACATCATTCAGAGAGGATGCACTTAAGGTTGTACTGGTGGGGAACTTTTGCAGTTTTGACACCTCTTAAAAAATTTTTAAACCTTTTTGGTATTCACTCATTTTACTATTTAAAATATGCAATGTATCAATTTATGTAATGCATAATATATATTTTAATACATAAATTAAAATATTTAATACAGAATGTTTTATATTAATTTACATATAAAATATTTAAGCTTACAGCATTTTTGTTAATTCAATTTAGAGTACTTTGCATACAACATACATGTCATTATTGGCATTTCACATTTAGGAACACCACCATGGCAGTGACATGAGTGTGATATGTTCAGATTAGACTGAGAACAAAACCCAGGTCTCCAGTGTTGCAAAAGAGAATGATAAGAGCTTCTTAAGGCAATGTCTTTTAAGTGAATTTCAGTGTGGAGTAAGTCAAGTAAGTGAGTTACCTTGGGAATTAAGCAAGTAGTTCTGTTTCTACAGTCTCTGCCCATTCGAGACAGGCTTTGAATGGGAGCTCGCAGAAGATGGACCTGAGCTGCTTCACTAGTTTTAGACTGTCCTTATTGACAAATGAGAGTGAACGTGTAACTCAGAGCCAGAATCTCCCTGAATTTCCGGGTAAATTCACTTATCAGACATCTGCTGATAAGTGAATGAAGTCCTTCTTGTGATTGTTCATGAAAGAGTCAGAATGGAGATGCAATGCACTTCTCTGAGATCGATCTTCCTAAAACAACAAAGCAACTGACCCACTATCAGTGGCAGATTAAATATACAGAAATTGACGTATAGGTTTTTAGCTACTTTGCTTATTCCAAAAAGACACAAGCTGTTCTGGCTTTACGTGGGGGGGATCACACAGCCTACACATGGACCTTCTTTACCTGCATCAAATAGAGTTAGAGCAGAAAAATTGCCTGATTGAAGCTGATCCGCTGAAGTATAGAAGTCTTCCTAGGAACAAAAATTGCACTCCTCAAAGTGTGTATGTTTTAATTCTTCTATATGATACATATATTTACCTGCAAAAGGGTCACTGTACCAAGACTGGTACATTGAAATGAAGTATTAAAACTGCTGATTGTGCTCAGTGGTGAGTCATATCAGAAGTGAGATTTTTCAGGAAGCTCCATCTGTTTTGATACGTCCTAAGGATGTCTGTTGGCCAAAGATTGTACTCTGTGGAGGGCAGCAGACCAAGACTGTACAGGAAGTGTCTGGAGGATATCACTGAATGATGCACGGTCGAACGTCTGTGGATGTATATGTGTCAAAGCTCAAGAACAACTGCAGCACAGAGTAAATGTGTTATGTCTGACTCACTGCTGCAGTCACCAGCCTATATGGCTAGGGAAGGAATAATCCATGGCATGGTCAATATTTTTTCATGAAAACCTAAATAGTTTTGTACTTCTCTAATGTGATGGGGGGAAAAAAAGAAGAAAAAAAATCAAATATGAAAGCAAATTATTAATTTCAGCAATTGGTATTTTATTTGATATATGAAGTGAGATTTGCTTCATCTAATTTTAAAAGTGTACACTGTCTATTCTGAGGTGAAGCAAATCATAGTCTAGTTTGACATACGCTGTTGAATACATTTCTCATAAAGGGAATTTCAATAGTAACAGTGTAGATGCTCAGGAGATATCCAAATTAGGTGTGTACTCCTCATATTAACAATTTCTTTGGAAAAAAGCTGAATTTTTCATATGAAGAAAAATAATCTAACAAGTTGTAAAATATCTGTGTGAATGATACAGAGATAAATGGCTTGCAGCCCTAATCTGGTAACTGTTTGTCCTCTGAGTCCTTAGATAGCAGTAGGCTAGGTTGCAAGGAGGAGTTAATGAAGACAAAAGCATCCAGGAGAAGCAAAAGAGCGTGTTTCTCAGGTTGCAATTTAAAATGTGTCTGTTTCCATTTGTAATGGCATTAAATGGTATCAGGAGAGAGCGACTGCCTTTCTTCTCAGGATAGCATACAGGAAATAAAAGAGATTGTCAGAAGGCTGGAGGAGTAAGAGAAAATGAAAGAATAAAGGTGCTTGGGAAGAATTGCCCAGGAAGAGATACAGCAATCCATCTCATTGATACAGGTGCAAGTAGCATAAATGGCTCTGTTAGAGTGTTTTTAGTAAATCAGGCACTTGGCCTTGATAAATTGAGATTTTCTTTCTGTTATTGCATATGATTTATTTAATACAGAAAAAGTCCAAGAGTTTTCTGGGCACCTGATTTCTACTGCTGCTGGCAATTTTTCATTTATATACCCCTTATGAAGAGAAGGAAGATAATTAAATGAAGTAAAGGAAGATTTTTATGCCCATATGGTGGCCAAAGAGATGATTATGTATCACTGTCTTCCAAAATGTAAAGTATGTGCTAGCAATAGAAGGGGTATTACATGAGGCAAATGCATTTTGATCTCCTTCTGGGTGAGAAACATGAATTAATCTCAGAGCAAGTGAAACTGGTGAGGCATGACAAAGGTGGGTGCTGCTGGATTCAGAAAACTCACACAACCCACTCTGGAAAAATTACAGATAGAAATCATTACCACATTTATCTAGTTCAACCAAACCTGTAAGAGCTTTTCAATAGTTGTTGTATATATCAAGTAGTAGTATTCCAATGGGAAACAACATTCAGAAGTCATTTGGGCCTGTAAATGGCTCAGTATGTGGTTGTTTAGGTCTGATTTTAATACAGTAACAAACCACAAATGCTTTTTTGGCTGACTGGGTGCAAATTGCTGGATAATTTTCAATTCAAGAGTCAAGAATTTTTATACAGCTGTCCTGCATTTCTTCCTGCATTGAACACATATCAAAGCCATATTTATTTACATATTTATTAACATATAATCTGTTTACAGACTGGTTGGTGGGAAAAGTTCTTGAGTGGAAGTTGTGGATGTTTATGGACCTTATTCTGAGAGCACTCTTGGCATTTGGAAATACTGTTACTATTTCATCTCTGTGGAGAGATGAAACTTTCCATAACCTTATTCAGTGCAGTCAGAGAGAGTGAATTTAAGGAAATGACTGCCAGCTTTTGCCTGCAAAACCAAAGTAATTTTCGCATGGCTGAAAGCATCCTGTGAGTAGAAGTTGAGATGTCTGTATTAGTTCAGAAAGTGATGTTCCCTGAAAGCCGTGAAGCATAGCAAGGTACAAACCAGTGCAGGTGGACCCCAACAATCTGTGTGGTAGCCAACTCCTACTGAGCCATGTTAGAGAGGAGTAGAAGATTGAAAATAATAGAATGAAGAGGAAAATCACAAAACTGACTCAAAATCCTCATCACAAGACTGATCAGAACACTATGGATGTGGATAGTAAAAAGGTTTCATTTTCTGCAAAGATATATATGCTGATTTGGAGGACTGTTTCTTTTACATATTGAATTGGTAGATGTACTTAACTTGTTTTGCACAGTGTTTCATGCCTGGTTGCTGTCCTCCTTTTACCTTTGAAACAATCTTGACTTCCTTCATGAATAATTGCATTAACCCCACAGCAACAGGGAGGTAAAAACTGAAGACAAGGGAATTACCACAAGAAAAGAGTTGGATACCTGTTAAACTCTCATGGAACAGTGGTAAGCCATACTTTCATCTGAACAATAGTAAGAAAGAACTTGTAGCTATGAAAAAACAAGCAACAGAAAAGAGTCCTGTCCAGTGTGACGAGGTAGCTGAACTCTTACATGGCCAAACATAAAGGAAATGGGTTCATCTTCAGGATTTGCATGTGGGATCAGAATCAGCACTGTACAGCGAAGTCTGTGTGGAAGCAAACCCTCCTTACAAACATGTCCACGCGAAAACTCAGAGGAATGTATTATGATCATTGTTCCAGAAAGATCAGGGTAGGCTAGAAAAGAGAGGATAAATGAGGAAGAGAGGGAAGGAAGAGGATTTCCAGAAGGATAAATTCTCTAGCTGTACCTTAAAACATAACTCTGTTTTTGTCATTATTGAATATTTCTCTACTGCTTCACAGCAGTGCAATCACTCAGCAAATACTGCCAAATTGTATTCCACCATTACATTATAACGCTGACAAAGATCAAACATAAGCAAATAAATAATGTATTATGTGCCTGAAGTAAGATTATTATAACTAGTAAACATTTATTATTTGGGGTCATAATGAAAAGTGAGACCTTTACAATTAAAGTTTCTGATTTGCTGGTTAAATAAAATGGAAAAACTCTTTAAAAGAGGATTTGGGCCATTTTGCTCCAGAAGACTGTTAGGTTTTTCCTAAAGGTAGTTTTCGTTGTAGTCTTGGAACATAGCTTCACATCTGCAAACTTTTGTTTCTGAAAATGCTGTACTTGTTCATAGTGCTTTTATTTTTTGTGGCCTTTCTAATACCCCTTTTTCTTCAGGCGTTCATGTTGCTAAAAAGATAGACAAACTGGGCATGAGGTCATCGGACACAGCTCAGATCTTTTTTGAAGATGTGAAGGTCCCCAGCAAAAACCTCATTGGTGAGGAAGGAAAGGGTTTTACATATCAGATGTTGCAATTCCAAGAGGAGCGGCTGTGGGGAGTAGCCTCTGGTAAGTCATCATTTGCGCTTCTGTGGCCAAGTAGGGACACAGGGGTCACTCTTCGCATGACTAACAGCACTTGCCTTTTCTTGTAAATTGCAATGTTATTTTACGATGTGTGTTTGAAATCTGTCATAGCCTGAATACAGGCAACCTTCCCTTTCTGCAGAAAAACCTGAAATAGAAAATATTTTATGAGGCATCACAGAGGCTGTTTTTGCCTTGTTTCTTTTTCTTGGTGCTTCTCTGCTGACAAGAAAATATGGTATCCTGTTATGTTTGCTACAAATATAGTGCAAAGGCTATCAAAACACTGGCATGAAATAGAAGAATAGTGACTTTTCCTGTGGTACAGTAAGTTATGATATTTATCCTGGGTTTTAGAAAGTTAACTTATTAGCTGAGTAAAGAAGTGGCTCTTACAGGATGGCAGAGCTCTGTTTTGCAGATCTGTTTTACCTCTATACACTTTGGACATGAAGTGGTACAGCACCAAATTCCTTCCCTGAAATTATGTCATCAGAATTTCTGTTACTCAGAACTCAGGCAGTACTCAAATCTACATATTTGACTTGTATGGATTCTGGTTACTCCAGGAAAACAGATCCAACTCTTGATTGTCCATTTTCAACCTCCAAACTTTCCCTCTACCCCACCATGTTTGCTTCTTAAGTGAAGTGTAATGTGGTTTACTGTAAGATTTGTTGTCTTGAAATTTCAGGGTTGCCTAAGTCACATCACTGTATTCATGCTATTGTACATTCCCTGTCTGTTATTGTCTGTGTGTGGTTGGGGAATTGGGAATTCTAAGAAATAGTGTTTGGATTCAGTGAACAAATAAAAAATTACTCTGTTTTGGGTTGATCCCAAACCAAATATATTGGAGTTCAACTGCTTTAAAAAAAATTCTTTGATTTGAGACAAAGTTCCTAGTGAAGCCTGAGATAAATAGTAAATCTGAGAGTAGTTTCAGCAAAGGACAGGACGTTATACTTGCAAGGGATGTCACTGCAGATTCAGGCAAGCAGAGATGTGATCCTACCACTGGTCCTGCTTTAATCAAGGAGTACACAGATTGCAAGGATGTGCACTGTGCATTTTTATGCTTAGTTTGAAGTCTAAATTAAAGAAACCATCAGAAACACTGGGTTGCAGTGAGACTCCCCAGGCAGCAGAGTATCCTGCAGCATTAGTCATACCCCAGGCAAAAGTGACGTGCACTGACAACCTCCGCACACAAAGCCTGGCAGGTTAGATCACTCCTGTTAAAACCATTGGCAACTTGGTACTGTCCAGCCTTGCACAACCACCTGGCAGTCACCATGCTCTGCCAGGAAGTGGGACACCAGGTTCCAATTCTTCTTTTTCCCTGGAGCAGCACAGGGGGAGCAGGTGAACCCTTTTCCTGGATGAGCAGCTTGGGAAGGCCAGGGAGGGACCATCAGGCAGGAAGAGCCTTGGGGCTCACCAGGAGAGAGGGAGCTGCTTCCTACAGTGTGGTGGCTGCTGTGTTATACCTTGCTGGGCCCTCTGGTCTTGCGTTTTCCACTCTCTGGTGTAAAACACATGAAAGCACAGGGAGCAGGGACAAGATCATTGTTTAGGCGAACTTGCAAACTTCAGGGGTAACCAGATGTGGTAAAAAAGAAACCATTTTTAGAAGGGAGCCCAGTACTCCATGGGTGTGGTTTGTTACAGCACGTCATCTAGCTGTTAACTTCCAGTCCTGAAAATGGGTTTACGCATGTTCAACCACCAGTGTTTTGTTGAAGGCTCAGGTGTGCAAAATGATGTACATACCTTCACTAGTTTTGTGATTAGGTCTGCATGTTTAATCCCGGTCCTCACTTCTGCCCCTCAGAAGGACATTTCTGTTCCTTCCCAGTTAATGACTATTCATCTGACATCGAAAATTGTCAGTCTGCTTTTAAACACTTTAGGGACCAGTCCTGGCATACTCACTTTCATTGCTTCCTAAATCTTGGAGAAGGCAGTTGACTGCCATTCTTGTCTGCCTTTCCTTTTTGGGTGCTGTTTTATTTTGTTGGGCTTTTTTTGTTGTGGGTGGAGGGTTTTTTTGTTTGTTTGTTTTTTATGTATTTTTAATTTCAAGTACCATGTGCTCCAGCCTTCTCTTTATTTATTAATTATATTCTTTCTGACCAGTTTCCTTCTTTACCCTTTTCTTTTTAAAAAGATTTAAAATACAAATGGAAAACCAACTTCCTGGAATTGCAAAATTTGGTCCCAGGTGTGGTCTTTCCTTCTGAGTGGCACATTTTCAAAGGCACTGGTCAAAGTCACTGTGTTTCTTGCTTCACCGAAAGAGAAGAGCTGCCACAGGTGTCTGCCATGTTGTGACACCCAGTAAACACTGTCCATTTGAGGACCTGATCGCAGGAAAAGAATGTTGCTATGGCAAGAAAGCAAACAGTTGTTCTGTGAATTGCTTAACTTGGAGACAAAGAGGGAGTTCAGTGTGTGTGAGAGAGCAGAATGGCACTTTTCTAATTGCTTCTATCTGCTCCTGCAGTCACAGTTTTTATGAGCACCATTGAGTCATGGTCAGTAACCAGGATAACAGGCCCTCTTGCATGGGCAACACATGTCCTTAAGGGACAGATTGCTCAGCTTAGAGCTCATTGGACGTCTCACTAGAGAGTGGTCAGCCACAACCTAAGGAAAATATATCTATTTCTTTTTCTTTTGAGAGGAAACATAACAAGGCAGTGAGAAGAAGTTTCAAGTGGAAAAATATAAATCGGATGGAGGTATGAGGAAAAGATTATTCTGCATTTGGCAGCTTCAGGTGCTTCACAATTCTCAGCTGCATGGTAGACCACGCATTCCTTAGGCTGCCCTAGAGTGACATTTCCTGCACGAGCTGTCAGTTGAAACCCATGGGGCTAAGTTTGTCTGAGGATGTGGAGAATGCTGTGTAACAGAAAAATAGGAAAAAAATTTATAGGAAAAAAACAGTTCTTAGGGAAAATGGGTTTCAGTGTTGTGAATAGCATTTCTCTGTAGTGTATGACTGGCCTTGCCATGTGAGAGCTATGCTTACAGCTCTAAATACCTGTAATCATAGCATCACAGAATAGTTTGGGTTGGAAGGCACCTTTAAAGATCATCATGTTTAACATGCCCTGCCATGGGCAGGGACACCTTTCACTCAACCAGGTTGTTCAGAGCCCCATCCAACCTGTCCTTGAACACTCCCAGGGACAGGGCATCAACAACTTCTTTGGACAACCTCTTCCAGTGTCTTAGCACTTCCCTCATAAGGATTTCTTAAAATTATGGAATGGCTTGGATTGGAAGGGACCTGAAAGATCACTAGTTCCAACCCAAATACATTCTTCCTTATTCTGTGTCTAAATTTTCTCTTTCAGTTTAAAACCAGTGTCCCTTATCCTGTCATTACTGCTGGTAAAAAGTCTGTTCTGATCTTCCTTGTAAGCTCCCTTTATATATTGAAAAGCCACAATAAGGTCTCCCCAGAGCCTTCACTTTTCCAGGCTGAACAATCCCTATTCTCTCAGCCTGTCTTCCTTTAACCTTCTTCAGGATCATCCTCTGGACCTGCTCCATCAGCTCAATGTCTGCTTTGTACTGTGGGCTCCAGAGCTGGATGTAGCACTCCAGGTGGGCTCTCAGGAGAATGAAGTAGAGGAGGAGATTCCCCTCTCTTGACCTGGTGGCCATGCTGCTTTTGATGCAGCCCAGAGCAGTCCTTAGAAGATTTCCTCTATTTATTTCTGTGTGCAAATGGCAGTTCCAAGGAAAAGCAGAAGTGCAGTGATGGCAGCTAAGGAAACAGGAGGATAGATCAGCAGGGGCAGGAAGGAGGCAGTAAAGTGGAGAGGTGGACACTGTGAGAGCAGTTTTCTCAGGACCCTACTCTAAGTCATGATGTGTGGTGACAGCCTGAGCAGAGATGGGCTAAAGCCCCTCTGTGATCTTGAGACCTTTTGCAAGCAGAACCTAAACACCTTCCCATCCCGCCCCACTCCTTCTTTCTCTTTGCTGTTTCCCTTTTCCTCTTTCCCTGGATGCTGGGAATCACACAAGCTGTGCTGGAGCATTTTGCTCTGACAGACCAAAAAAAGATGAATCCCTCATCCTTTCTGCTCTCCTAGCACTGGCAGGTAATGTTTAGTTCCCCTCTCAGCAGCTGACTCGGCTGTATGCTTCCCAGGTTTCAGTCTGGGAGGGAACAAGGAGTATTTGGACATTCCTTGCTCTTTTTTTAGCATCTCTCAAGCTGGTGAGCATAGAAATACAAGTGAAAAAGCTGTTGGTGTATATGTGGTACAGTGTTGTGTGACATAGTCTTTTGGAAGAACAGTATTTCTGTTCATGAGATGGTCCTGAAACAGAAATTTATTTTCCTGTCCAGAAAACCAGCGTTAGTGTGGCAGCATAATGTATCAACACAGATGAAATGAGGACATTACTGTATATGCACTTTTGAAAAATAAGCATTGAACCTAGTTGTATGAGAAAGGAAGGGAAAATATTTAGGGAATGGGAAAAGCTGATCACCTTATAAAATGTGGAGACATCACATGAAAAATGGTGCTCTGTGGAAGAGCTGGTGAGTGATCGTGGCAGAGGGAAATTCATGGGATCAGAGTCTGCATATGAGAGCAGTCCAGAGATAAAATTTATATAGAGATGATCTTGAAAGCAATGCAAAAAGGAATATGGAACCATACCAGGCTCCTGTAAGGGACTATCATATGAGTAACTGGCAGGTAGGAAAAGGGATTTTTTAGTAGTCCAGGTCTCAGTTTTATTTTGCATTTCAGATTGAGTTTTGTGGTTTAGACTGTAAATGTAAATGGAGGTGAATATGCATATTTTGAAAAGAGTAAATGTGACCCTTTTTGTACAGATGGATTTGTGACCTCTCTCTTTGCTCCTTGAAATAGTAGCATGTGTCCACATTTGCTATACAAAATTCTCCACGTATTCAGGACCTGCTGTTATCCTAGTGAAGCTGCAAGAGACTGATAGCCTAGTCCTTCAATTCAAGGCTGGCCTTGGAAAAGAAACTCCTCCCTTTTCTTCCTGTTTAAAATGGGGTGTCTCAGTTTGCACAAGGAGAAGCAGCAAATGAATTCTCTTGCTTTAAAGCAGCATCTGCCATCTCTCGAACCTCTTTTCCATCCATATCCTATCTTGATTCCATTTCCTTTAGAAGAACTATTTAACATTCATTAAAAGCAGCTGTGAATCTTTTTCCTTCCTTTCTATGCTGGGATCTGATCACAGAATGCAGATGTAATAAGCAGTCTACTTGTGTTCCTTGATCTCAGAACAGGTTTCTGCCTTTTCCCTGACAGCTTCCTTCAATTCACATTTCTACAGCATTCCTCACTGAGCACACTACACTGTCTGCCTTCTTTTCAGGACACAGACCTTCAGGACACGGGTAGCATGGAAAGTAGGAGTTGCCACAAGCTTTTGCTAAGGCCCCAAATGAGGTATTAAGGATAAAATTTGCATATTCATCATGATGTACTGCTTTCTATGACTTTCCCTCCCTCCTACCCACCTCCCCTCTCTCCTCCAAGTGTTGGCAGTTTGGGTCTCAGGTGAGGTAGATGTCTTCAAGGTATAATGAGGTCTTTTTTCAGAATAGAAGTTGCACCCAAAACTGAATGTGTGGAAAAATTTGCTTTAGAAAGCCTAAAGTACCGGTTAATGCAATGTGAGAAAAATATCTCTTTCAACAAGAAGTTAAACAACAGATCTGGCTAAAATGATGTCTTGTTCTGTGCTTGCTTCTTCAAGCCCTGACACCACTGGAAACTATAATACAAGAAACAATTGACTACACCCGTCAGCGGAAGGTGTTCAACCAGTCTGTCCTGCACAACCAAGTCGTGCACTTCCGCCTGGCTGAGCTGGCAACTGAGGTGGAGCTCCTTCGCTCGCTGCTGCACCGCGCTGTTGGTGAGCTCCCACATCTGCCTTCCCAGATGTGCTTCTCTTCATGCAAAGAACCTCATCAGGCTAAAGGAACATGGGGAG
This sequence comes from Grallaria varia, assembly GCA_013396735.1. NCBI lineage: Eukaryota > Metazoa > Chordata > Aves > Passeriformes > Formicariidae > Grallaria > Grallaria varia. The sequence continues at coordinate 408,809 of VWZG01006605.1, forward strand.
GTGATTTCCGGAGAGGCAGGCTGTGGCCAGTGACTGCTTTTTTATCTCCTGTTTTTTATTAGCTCTGTATGTAGAAGGAAACGACGTGACAAAATTTGCTTCCATGGCTAAGCTAAAGGCAGGTCGTCTGTCCCGTGAAGTGACTGATAGCTGTCTCCAGTTTTGGGGAGGAATGGGATTCACCAGTGAAGTTCTGGTGAGCAGGCTACACAGGTAAGCAAGTAGTAAAAATGAAAAATGGCTCTACTGAAATTTGGCCTCTTAAATGTCCTGCTGAGAGATCACCTACTTGAAAAGGGCACCAGCTCCTAACCAGTGTAAATGATATTGTACCACGGAATGGCACGTGACTGATGTGCATTGTGGATACAAGGACACGCAGTGCAATTGACTTTGGGGTGATGCATGTCAGGACACAGGCTGACTATTCCTTTTCCAAATCTTGACTCTGCATTATAATTGTGAAGTTTGAGTTACCCACAGGTTGGCTTAAATGTCAAATGAAAGAAGTAAACTCAGTATTTTCCCTGATGGTCCTCTGGTATCTGCCAGACAGTAGAACAAAGGGAGAAAAAAAAAAAAAANTCTTTTTTTCCTTGTAGTCTTGATTACAAGAACAGAACTAAAACCAGAAGCTTTCTTCCAAAATCCATGAAACTCAGCTGTATCTTTTTTTTCCCAATTGTGTGTAAAACTGGATTTCCCCACTTGGCTTCTGCACTAGCCTTTTCTGGTGGCAGCCTCTGCCCAGTTAGTCATGCCAGATATTGTGCGAGGCATATGAGAGATGTAGCTGCTTCCAGCAAGTTGTTAGATCATTAAAATGGTACAGAGGCCTTTTTTCAAATTAATTAAGTTCCTTCAAATTTTACGCTGTATCTACTTAGAGGGAAATTCTCTCTAAGCAAACAGCTTTATTTGTAGCTTTAGGAAAGTTCTGGCCCTAGTGCCTTACATTCTGAAGGAACTTGCATTTTCTTGCAGTAACAGATTTCCACTCAGTCCATACATATAGAATAGCTAATCAAAGATCAGCAAAATAAGTCTTTCAGTTAGTTGGAAGTTTTGGTAAATGTGTCCATGTAAAGTGAGAGCAGAAAATTTAAGAAAATCTGCAAAAAGCTTGTTTCTTCCTAGTAGGTTGACTTACTTTTTCTATTTTTAATAGCATTTTATGAACAGGAATGCCACTGTGGTAAGTCAGTCATTGTCAACATTTTTTGACTGGTGGATTTCTGAAATTGTCTAGTGAAGGTACAGGCTGTTGTATGGTGGTGGTTGTAAGCCAGGGGTCATCATGACGGTTGTTCTTAGTTACGTTTTTCACAGTCACTATTAACAACTAGTGGTACCTAGTGATGGAGGTGCTAAAAGCTGCTACAGTAGGCACTCTGAATAAAATTAATCCCTATCTTGAAGCAGTGACTGTAAATGTTGTAGTCTGTACCAATTAATGTGTATGTGCTTTCATATAACTTTGTTTTGTCTTAAGATTTCCTGGCCTGGTATAGTGTCGCTGACTGAGAGCAGGGCTTTTCTCTGTGGATTCCAGAGTGGTTTCCAAGTACACCAGCACAGTCACATTTTTTCTTAGAAGAAATCCAGAGTATATCTTTTTGGTATACATGATCAACTGGCTAAAGAAACGTATCTTTCTGCCTCTGAAACAAACACTGCTGTAAATGAGGCTAAAGGTGGTATGATATTTATTCTCTAAACTTTTCTGTGAATCAGTAAAATTCCATCACTACGTAACCAAAGGTCCAGGAAGGGACAAGGGGAGTATTACCTAAATAAACAATTACACGTTCAAGTCAGAATCTTGTTAATCTGTAACAATAAGCAACACAGCAACTTTCCTAAAGCCGTTCTTTTCAGTACAGCAGTCTGAGTAACCATTCACGTCACTGTGATGTTTGTCAAGTAGTAGCAGTATAATGGCACAGCATGACATGTAGTCCTAATGCACAAATATTTTTGTAGCATAATCCTCACGAAGTTTCCAAGGAATTGTTGGTTAGTCTTTGACACGTCGGGCTCAAAGACTCCCCAAAGAACCCACAGCACCATGTATGGTTAGTGCATGAAGTCTTTGAACTTCAGTTATTAGTGTTGGTCAGAGATAATAAACAGAAATGGAACAAAAATGTTTGCCAAATTAAATTTTAATCATTGGTATTTTAAACTTTGTAGAACAACTGACATTTCTTAAGTGTGGTATTCTCTAAAAGGCATAAAGAAAGCTACTTCACCACATAGGTGCCTATAGTGGGCTGATTTTATACATGTAAATCTCTCATTTTCAGTTTTACAGATTCTGATAAGGAAAAATTTTTTTTTAATAAATTTTAGAGCCCAAATATAAAAGGGTTTCATAGAAAAATAAAAGCCAATATAAAACCCATACAGAATGGGCTTTCCAGACTGTACCCCACCAGCAGGATTCTGGAGAAGGAGAGCACTAGCCTGGAGTCAAATTTGTTTATTTATCTCTTCCCTGTCTGAAAGGCCTCAAAGACATCATGACTTGGGAAATCAATGACTGAACAAACCCATCATCTTTATAAAAACCCCAGGGTTATGAGAGATCAGAGGAAAGAAAACTTTTAGTAGCAAGTTTATTGCAATTTGTGAGATTTCATGAGTTCTAAAAAATTATGTACACTTTAATGATTATAGGAAGAACTTATGTGGCCTTTTTAAAAGAGTTGTTCGGGGTTTCTGAAATTAAGATCATTAGTAAGTGCTAAACACAATGTCTAACTGCTGCCAGTTCTTACCAATTTTACTCTTGTGGGCTGTGATGAGAAGAATGCTAAAATTTCTTTATTTGCTGCATTGTGAAAGACTCAAGAAAGCAGTAGTGAAAAATATTGACTACTCAGGTAAAACAGAAATGTAAGTAGGATTGCAAATGCACGTAGCTGCAGAAGAAACAGACTTTGTTTTTCCCCTAAACTGTTATTGCAATATGAGGTTCTATCCGTCATTGAGGATAGTTAAAAAACAAACTCCTGTATAGTTTTAAGTAGATTTTTTTATAAGCACAGCATTTCCTTTTAAATTATTATTTGTATCTTCACATATTTAAAAAGTCAGTTGAAGGATCTTATTGTTTCATTATTTTGTTGTTTACAGTCTTTCAATCTTTACAGAGCATGTCTGAAACTGAGAGTCTAGGCAATTGAGTTTTTTAGTCCATTTTTGTCATTATAATAATTTATGGTTGTACCAAACAAAATGAAACCTATCCATCCATTTCTGCTGACAAAAACAATTTGCTTTGAAGTCTGTAGCTAATTGTTGAGACAGACTTAATATCAATTCCCCAGTCATCTGTGAAACAAAATCTGTAGTTTCAACCTTTTTCTGCAGAGGCTTTGAGACAGATGCCTATCTACCACTTTGTGTAGCTTTTATGAGTATCTTGAGAGGGAATTTAGGAGATGAAGCGCATGTCATCTAGCTGTAAGACAACAAATCAAAACAGGCAACTGTACAGTGATTACTTCAAAGTGGAGCTACACTCCAGAGCAGGCCAAGGTGATGCCCAGTCCCTCAGCTGGGCTTTCAGAATGTCCCTAGAGGGAAAGGGTAGGGCCGTGGGAACTGGCAGGCACAGCCTTGGGTGTCTGGGCTGTGCCAGCTTGACCAGAGACCTGCTGCAATGGGTGGCATCAGCACAAACTTCTCCCTCTGGATCAGTCTCCTTTAGATTCTGCTCGATTTGGACAGCCTATAGGCAATCTAGCTCAGTCTGAAAATGAAAGAAGTCACAAAATATTAAGCTTGAGGGTGCATAAGTATATTTTGTGCAGAAAAATCTTGTGAGTAATACAACCCTAAAATAATTATTTTTGAGAAAAAAAGGGGTAAATATTTTGTAATCAAGTGCAATTTGTGCTAAAAAGCAGCAGTGTAAAAATGGCCTTCTGGGAAGCAGTGCTACTCTGAGCCACATAAACCTTATTTACCAATGGCTTCCTAACCAAGGAGGCAGAGAGAAGCATCTCTGAGGGACCATTGCCATGAAGCCAGGTGATTAGGGAAAACCGGGCCTCAAGCCACCAAAACTTGTTTCTTTCCCATGTCGGACTGTCACTAATCACTGCCAGAAAAGGGAAAGAACAATTACTTAGTTTATTTCTCGGGAGTATAAAGTTTTGTGAAGACACTTGAAGATAAATAGTGCAGCAGGCTCCTCTCAGGCGGGAAAGGGCTTTTTTGACCCCAGTGCCATATGGCTTTCCAGAGAATGCAGCAGAGTGGCTCCCTGAGCAGGCTGGAATACACAACTGCAGGACACCATTTTATCAGGTGGCACTAGAGACAGACTTAGCATGCCATGAGCTGTGGCCTTAGCACCTGTGTAGCACATTGCAAGATCTAAAGTTTCCCTTGTGCTGAGACAGGTATCTGTCTTTCCTTCATGGCTAGGGAAATCGCATACAGACCGGAGGTAAGGACCAGCCCAAATTTTCAGGATAACTGGAATCAAAAGCTTCACAGGCAGCATAATGGACATGACTTAGCTTGTGCAAAACAAGGGCTAAATGGCTCTCAGATTGGAGAGGGGTCAATACCAGCCAACAGAGGAAGGTTAAACTACAGACTATATTGCATTATACTACTCAAAACACATTCTGGCTGTAAATTAGAAGGTTCCTAATCATTAGAACAACTTTATTACCTGACAGCCTTCAAATTAGAATAGTCCAAGATTAAAGGGAGCTTGTGTTTTCTCCTTAAAGTAGTGCTTGACACATCTCTGAAGGCTGTATGACCTACAGAGATGGGAAGCATGATTTGACAATGTGGAGGGTTCTTTTTGTTCCTGTTGCTGCCTAACTAAAATTATTCATAACCTGGATTGAGGTTGGTAGGTGGGAATGGCTCCTCTCTCTGCCTTGTAGGTGCATTTTTTTATCTTGGCATTGAAGAATTTATTTTTTTTTTTATCCATCAAAAAGTGGACTACTTTTTAACATTTACATTTCTTGATTTGGTTGAGTAGGATAAGTCTTATAATGTACAGAGAGTGTTTCAGATGCATGGGATTTCCTGAATGAGAAGAAACTCTTTACAGGGAGTGTTTTAGAGGGTAGAACACATCAGTTGAATTTCTTTCTTTCCTCAGGCTAACTCCCACTCTCTAAAGAAAACAGCATTCAACAAGCAGCTAGAGGTCTGGTTCCCCAAAATGACATCTTTACAAAACTGTATGGTGTGTTGCAGGCTGGTTCCTCGTTGTCCTTGTTCACAGTGCAGCCATACAGAGGCTGCAGTAGTGCAGGATGCGCTGCTCTGTCACGGAGTAGAGACAAGGCAATGGAGAAATTAGAAAGCAAAGTGCTGCTGTACCAGATGAAAAGATTCTGTGGGTAGCTTAACTAAAGCAACTAAATTCTAGTATTTTTATGTATTAAAATATTTCTGGCACATTAATAATGCATTATTAATATAATATAAACTATCCAACCATAAGCATACAATACATAGCTGATATACAAACTTACTTTACTATGTCCTCTTCCCCAGCTTCCTTACAGAGTTTCTGGCAGGATAGTTGGTCCCATGACTTTGTTTTCTTATGCTGAAAGCAAGTGTCTTTCTCAGCAGAGGGCTGCTAGATTAAAATAATTTGAATCTTTTGTTATTTTGATCTGCTTATATTAGGGAAAACCTTCAGTCCTCTCTCCCCAGGAGATCACCATTAGTTGCCTGCTTGTAGCTTCTGTATTTCTTACCTCACTCCTATAGATAAAATGTGATTATCAGTGAATTCGTAAAGACACACACATGCACAAAATATAGGTGATAGTTGTTTAAAACGTCTTTATTCGTGATAACCTGACTTGTCTGTCACACACACCACCAAAGCCAGATCTTAACACTGCCTATATATACCTTCATATGAACAAGCCATATGTGTCCAGGATTCCTGCTGCAAATGGAGGATTTCTGTTGGCATCACAGAAGAGTTCTGAGGATTAGTTACTTGCTATTGCTGCAGTGAAGATGCAAGATGCTGAGCATGGGTAGGGGCTTTCTGCAGCTTGACAAAGCAGACAATACTGCAGCTCTAAGGACAAGCAATCTACCACTGTTCCAGCTCTGCAGCCTTCAACAAGGCCTGTAGGAAGGTGGGGAATCTTCAGGTTATTAAGTAGAGATAGTTTAGAACTGTTTTGGTAGTTTTGTTGTTGGTGATGGTGTTTTTTTCTTAATCCCAAAAGAGAAAAAACATCCGTGAGTAAAACTGCTCAAGGTTGCAGTAGTTTGCAATCTGGCTAGCACAGGGAACATAGGCAATACTGTTAGGGATGACTCAGTGATGTTAATGACAGGTTTTAAATGACTGTGAATAGAAATGTCAAATTGAAAGTAAATATTCTTGGAGCAGACATTCCTTTTTAAACACAGAAGCTTTATAGACTATACAAAACTATGCTACAATACAACACTACCTATACTACTATATAAAATTAATAGCCATTAGGGAGACCACGATGCTGGTTAAAAAACCTGAATGAAAATTATAACCTCACTGCATGATTCTCCAGCACCTCATGTACTGATGGACTCTTTTTACTATACAGTTAAGCAAAGTGCTGCAACACCTTCTGCTGCTGGCCCTGGAAAAACTCCCCTCCTGAAGTTCAAGTTCAGGTTTAGGCACATACTGCTTTGGGAGAGGACCAGCAGAGATACTGTGGGAAATATCACAAACCACCTCCCAAGGAGGAGGCTGAGGTGTTCTGCAGGCATCTGGCATTAGTATGACACATGTAGGTAATCTGATCAGGTTGTCCAGCAGAAAACCATCAGAATAGCATGCATATGTTTAACTCTACTCTTCATTTTTCTACAGAGACTTGAGATTGATGTCAATAGGAGGTGGAACAGATGAAATCATGCTTTCTGTCATATGCAAATACATGGAAATACTTCCAAGCAAGTGACACATCTCCACTTTCTGGAAAATTAAGAAAGCAAGAGCATGACTTGTACTGCACACTGAAGGTAACAAACAGACAGAACATTTGGAGTAGAAAACTTAACCGTAATTTCACCATCAAAATGCATGTCCAGGTCTTTTACCATTATCAATCTATGTGTTCTCCAACATCAAAATTCTGTCCATATCAAGCAGCCTGAGAGAATGCAGCCTCCTGCAAGGTTTTTTTTCTATTTTTTTTTCAGTGAGTTAGTCACATTTTTTTAATGATCCATGCTATGCACACAGAAAAAAAGGTTTTTGTTTGTCTTTAATCAAGCTTTATCTTTATTTTAGAGCATCTAAGCCACCAATTAAGAAACAGAACTTCTATATGGACACAGCTCTGATTTCACTAGTAGCTTAATCTAATTTCAGTGTAGCTTTCCTTTCAAGCCCAATACTTAAGGCACAAATGATTCCCTGCCATCTTCAAATATTAGAACAGTGCCTTTGCTCTCAATTACAAGTACCTTCCCCATCTTTCACTTTTAGCAAGCAATCATGAAAACGAGCTCTGTCATCTCTGCCAAGTTCACATCAATTTGTACTACACTCTGTCGTGGATGTTTGGTGATGGGAGTAGTGGTTGATTTTTAGTTGTAGAATTCTAAAAACAACTGTTCAATTGTATCTGAAGATTTTGGAGGCCTAAACCTCACAAGCAATGTACCATGTTTTGTGTGTAATTATTAAAGTATTGAACATGTTAATATGAAAATTGTGTGTTGTCATTACTTAAACTCTCCCTAAAACAGCTATTTAAGCCAGAAGAGACAGCCTGTATTATGAATTTAAAATAAATAAATATCACCTCTTAAATGCAGCAGCATTTCCAAAAAATACACTGGTATTCTACAACAGAAAAGAATGTATATAAAGAACACTAGCTAAAATAATACCACAAGACACTTTATTAGTCAATTCATAATTAGTTATTAATAGCAACACATTATACAGTATTTCTAGAAAAGTATTTCAAAAATTGTATACAATTTCAGTATCTAGGAAACTTAATTTTTTTTGTACATTAAACTCAGCAGTATAATAGCTTCAGCTACTACAAACTATTTGGTGAGCCAAAGCTGAGTCTTCAAAATAAAAATCCTTAATGTGACTGTACCTCCCACAGGTGCACCATAATATACTGTAATACAAAATGCAAAATTATCTGCCCTTGTATTTCAGGCATCATGCACTGTAGATTTAGGGACCATCACAAATCAAAAAGTAAACATACTAATGGTAAAAGTTCATGATTCAATGGACTCATTAAGTTTTGATACTTTAAATATAAAGAAAACATCTGTACTGTGTCCATACTGATTGATCCCAATGATCAAAGGCATTTGCTTAAAACAGTTAAGATGTATGAGCATGATTTGTCACATTTAAATTAAAAAATAAAAATCCAGTTTTAAGTAACTTCTCCCCAAAATACAGTTTAAGAACACATTTTAAGCTACTTAAACACTATCAGATCTAGCCACAAAAGTAATTTTTGGCAGTACCACTGTTACGTTTTTTAGCTTCAGGTCAGCCTTCTAAAAATCCACAGATAAAACCAATTTAGAAAGATTGAAGCATTCTTCGTGCTTTTGCAATTTAGAAATTGCTATATGCCTGAAAGTGGAGCTCTAATTTAGAGCACGGCCCAGAATGAAAAGCAGAATGAAACAGAAAACCTTGTAACTCCACAATTACTTCATATTCAAACACCCACTGTTTTCCGTATTTTTAAAATCAATTCTAAAAACTTTTCCCCTTAAAAAAAAGCAACTTACTATACTATGCTAGCACTTTCTGCATATTTACAAATAATCCCCTCAAAACAGGGGATGATGGGAAAAATTCTGATATATTAAGAAAACCATATATAACATCGCATTAATATTTAATGCAATTTACAACAATTTCACCATGTTTTATTAACAGAATATACCACTTTAGATCAATGTCTTCATTAATTAAGACTGTAGTTGAAATTACACAGTGTAAATCAGAGGTAACACACATCACCTCAGTTTAATAATCCAGTATATTACAAAAAAAACAAACAATGAAAAGAGCATCATATAGCATAATAGCTTTGTCTGGCTTCCTCTGGAGAGCGTTCTCAGTCTGCCCATAGTTGCACCTAAAAGTCCACCCGCAGAGTCAAAATCGTTTTCCTACATTTAAAAAAAAACAAAGAAGCAAACAAAACAACAAAAACCACATTACTCTGAGAAAAGGAATACCCTTACAGTTTTCCTTGTGTTTTCAAAATGTCCAAAACTGAAATTATTTTATGGGGAAAAATTAACCAAGAAAAACTTTCACCCATTTATCCAGTGCTAATTTTTCCCCAAGCCAAAGCAAAGTGTAAGAAAATAAGGCATTTCTGACTTCCTTATTTTTTTGCTTCCTTCTTCTATTCTTGAATACAATTAAATATAGAACTGCCTTTTTAATAGCACTACACATTTTCTCACTGAAAACCAATACCTGAGGTAAAAAGACCTTTATTGTGCCTTGAAAGTAATGTATTTGCACATCATATCTTTTTGACCACAAACACTGCTGCCAAATTAGTCACATTACAGTCAACAATAAGCTGTCAGCATTTTAATAAAAATGTTCATACTAAAAGACAGAGTGCTTCACAATACTAACCTCTAAATCCTGCCCTGTATTTAAAGAAATTCAATTACTAAATACTTACCATTTCTGATAACATTTTATTTTGGTTTTTAACCTCTGTTCCAATTTCAATGGACAGCTATTAAAAAAGAAAAAGATCAAAAAGTATTAAGTATAAGTAAGCAGTTATACATAGCAGTTTAAAACACATAACATAATTAGCATTTCCTCAGGTAAAATGTAAACACAGGATCTGATATTTTCAAAAACTAAAATAACATACACAATATTCTGTCAATAACATTCATGAAAGTAAAGAGTTCTCATCCAACTAGATGAATCTACAGAGCCACAGACGGTACTTGATAGTCCTCTTCCCCTTTTCCAGATAATGTCTTACTAGAATTACTGCATGGACTTTCAAAAATTCAAGATGTAGTGAAGTCTAAAGTAACTGAAGTAACTGTTAAAACTACCAGCACACAGTGCAGGGGACCACAAGCACTCATTTGACTCAGTGTTGTGGAGCAGACACCTGTAACCTGCTAACACGTCTCTTTTGACAAGTTCTTGTTATGCTATAAATGGGATTTTCTTTAGTGAACTTCTCTAGCCCTTCTCTGCTTTGTGTCACAGAACAGCAAGAGTGCTGCAGGACAACAAGGAAAGCTGCATAGGCCAGGGAGAACCAGTCGCAAGACAGTGACCAGTGCCAGCAACTGCTGGGCAAGCAGTCCAAGACAAATCCAAGGTTAACCCAGAAAGAGAAACTGGGTTAAGGTCAGAATCAGGGAGATATGAGACCAGGCACAGACAGAGCTGCAACACTGCAAAGGCGGGGAGTCAGCCAGGAAAGCCTTGGCTTAAAAGCAGCCCAAGAGTCAAACAGAGAAGAACTGATGCTGATCCTAATTCTTAGCAGCTTTTCCTCCATGGCAGTTCTTACCAGCACACTGGCCTGGAACAACCAGCTCAACTCCTGAAATGGAGGGAAATGCGCTCTGGGCCCCATGCTTTGGATTAGACTAAACAGGTTTGGGTTTACATGTCATTTCAGTGCAATCTATAGTAAAGCAAGAGTGAAACTGATTTTTCATGAGACTCCTGGGAAGATTATCTGAAGGTTACTCCATACAGCAAGATAATTATGTTACACTAAAAGATGCAACTGCAGAAAGAACACGTGCTGCTCCCTGGGACACTGTCAACTATACTGTCGACATACACTGGTTTTGAAATGTAACATACCAAGAAGGGAAAAGAAATAAAATTTGCTAACAAAGGTCAAAGCTTTTCTTTTTACCACCTTAACTTATTCTAAATTCTTATTAAAACCTGTTTCTATTTTATTTCTGCTTATTTCTACTAACTATTCTAAACCTGTTTCAGTTTCTATTTCAGACTAAACAAACTAAATTTAAGCAGCAGTATTACTAATAGGACTTTGAATGAGTTCAGATTCATTGGCTTGTACTAGATACATAGAAACAGTATCTATTGCTAAGAATGTATTTTACAAAATTTGAAGGTTTTAAGAACAAGAACACAATTTTAATCAGAGAGCTCTGATTTCAGTTAGACTTGTTTGAAAGAAGTCCTCAATCTCTGGAAGGAATCAGAATCACTAAAACAACTTCTTCAGAGAATATTAGCATGCTGTTTCTAAGACAGGTTTTCACATTACAGATTTATCAGCAGATACAGCAGAAACTGATGAGCCGTAGTGATAAGACCAAAAAGTAGTAGTCCATTTTCTTAAATGAAACAGAGGCCTACTGACCTAAACTCGAAGTTTTTAGGGTCTGCAGGGATAGTAATTAGTTCTGTAGGACAGCAAGCAGTGTTACACCACAGCTCTGCTTGAGATAGACAAAAAAGGACATCTCTAGCTTAAAAATCTAATTAAAGGAAGAATGAGTTTTGCAAATGAATGATTGTGCATTTTGGCTGACAATAATTATTTCCTGTATTTGTATTGAGTTTGGCAGACTTTGGCAAGGTTTTGGTATTGCTGGGGGGGCTACAGGAGTCGCTCCTGTGAGAAGCTGCGAGAAGCTTCCCCCCTGTCCAACAGAGCCAATGCCAGCCAGATCCTGGACAGACTCACCACTGGTCAGGGCCGTGCCCATCAGCAATAGTGGTAGTACCTCTGGGACAACATAATTAAGAAGAGAAAAAACCTGCACAAGAATAACTGCATACAGAGAGGGGAGAAAATATGTGGGAGAAAGAATATGAGGCCAGAGAAGAGTAAGTGCAAGGAGATGCACCAGGTCCCAGAGCAAAGATTCCCCTGAAGACCATGGTGCAGATCATGGTGAGGCAGGCTGTCCACCTGCAGCCCATGAAGGTCAACAGTGGAGGGCCCCATGACAGAGCAGGTGGATGCCCAGAGGAGGCTGTGACCCTGTGGGAAGGCCACACTGGAGCAGGCTCCTGGCAGCACCTGTGGCCCCATGGAGAGAGGTGCCCACGCTGGAGCCGGTGTGCTGGCAGGAGTTGTGACCCCGCAGGGGACCCCCCCACCGGAGGAGTCTCTTTCTGAGGGACTGCATCCCATGCAAGCAACCCACGCTGGAGCAGTTAGGGAAGAATTGCAGCCCATGGAAAGGACCCACGTTAGAGAAATTAATGGAGGACTGTCTCCCACACCAGAGCAGAGCAAAAGCGCAAGGAGGAAGGAGCAGCAGAGATGACGTGTGATGAACTGACTGGAACTCTTATTCCCTGTCTCCCTGAATCACAGAAGGGGAGGAAGTTGAGACCAGGACAAAGGGACAGGTACGGATGGGGAAAGCATTTTAAGATTTGGTATTATTTCTCATTCCCCTACTGATTTGACTGTAAGTAAATCAAATTAATTTACCCAAGTCGAGGCTGTTTTGCCTGTGATGGTAACTGGTGAGTGATCTCTCCCTGCCCTTATCCTAACACATGAGCCTTGTCATACTTTTTTCTTCCCTATCCACCTGACAGGAATGACAGAGCAGCTTTGGTGGGCACCTGGCATTCAGCCAGGGTTAACTCGCAACAGTATTAAATTTATGTTTTAAACTAACTCTACTGCTTTATTGATTCATATAATTTAATTCAATAAATATGACAATACCACTGTAATTAAATACTCACCGATTTAATGGCACTGACTTTTGTACGCAGACTTTCTGTTAACCTGTCATTTTCTTCTTCGTAAACACTGTATCCACTGCTGGTATAGCCATAGTTACCTGCAGGTGCTCCATCAACTGTAGATACAACAGTCAGTTGTTACAGACAGAAAGCACCATTGAAACACGTGATTTGCATGTTCCTGAGACAGACTCAACCTTTTCCAAACATTTGTTACCTTTCAATATGCAAATAACAGAAGAAAATCTGAGGAATTGCTTTAATATAGTACTATCACATTTTTCCCCGATCATGTTTTCAGATGAGTTCTATAGAAATCAACCCAGGCATTATACACAGATGTGAAGGAAGCACTGAGGCCACTACATGTGGTAAACCAAACTAAAATAGGAGAGTTGAGACTATTCTCTAATAAAGACAAATATCACTTGATCATACATTTAAAAGAGAAGCCATACTCTGATCTTTACACAAGTTTCTCTACAAACAAGACCTGAGAGCAGAAGCCAGGTCTCTGAGCAGAACATCGCTGTTTCAGTCACCATTCTGCAGTTCTATTCCTGCTCCTGCCTGGGATTTTTTGGGTGATGCAGCTTCAGGACTGTCATCCAAACAACTGAGTCAGCAGACTATGCGGGGCAGAAGGGAATGAAAGCTACTCAACTCCACATATTCACTTAGTCCAACCTCTAATAAAGATCTCCTACAGACAGCAGCTGGACATAGCATGGACACAGGAGAATTAAAGGCAAGTCCAGTCAAGACCTCAAATCTATGATTTGAGAACAATTAAGAGATATCAAGACTTAGAAAGCCAAACAGAAAATAACTACTATAAGTTTTATGACAAAGATCCCACTAGATAATTCAACTAACCACCCAGTTATAACATTTATATATTTATAGACATGGCTAGTCAGGACTGCATACTAAAATCATTTGCATTTTAAATCTCCTTTAAAGATTTTTGTGATTGTGTGGGTTTCTTTTCTTTTTCAGGGAAAAGGGAGAGAAGAGACACACCAATCACACTGAGACAGCTCTGTCTCAAATAGTTTCATTGTGTGCTTGGAATACATAACACTAGTATTTTAAAATAGAGATTAAAAATGCTATTTGGACAACCGATATAATTTTTATGAACCTATGAAGGCATTCCTTAAATCTAAGTAATGACAACTTTTTAATTTGTATTTGTAAATTGTTACTATTCAAGTTAAGCTAATGACAGATCCTCAACAAGAGTGGATCACAGAATCAGAGAATAGTTTGAGTTGGAAGGGACCCACAGAGATCACTGATGTTCAGCTCCTGGCCCTGCACAGGACCATCCTCAAGAATCAAACCATGTGCCTGAGAGCATTCTCCAAACACTTCTTGAACTATGGCAGGCTTGGTGCTACGACCAGTTCCCTGGGGAGCCTGTTTCCGTGCCCAGTCATCCTCTGAGTAAAAAACTTTTTCCTAATATCCAATATAAACCACCACTAAACACAGCCACTCCCTCAGTCCTGTCACTGGTCACCACAGAGAAGAGATCAGTGTCTGCCCCTCCACTTCTGCTCCTAAGGGAGACTGCGATGAAATGCACATTTTCTTTTCATCACATCGAGTCAAGAAGCCTTTTTTCCCCACCTTAATCAAAACTACTAATGCCTAATACAGAAATTTGATTAAAATTCTATCATTCAGAGATTCAGGATTGTTCTCACTGTGTCTGTTTTACAAGTGCATTTAAGTACGGTATTTCATGCCAAGTGACACATAATTTTGAGTATGTTTGTAAGTTAATACACCATATAGCTTCATGCCAAAACACCGTAACTATGATTCTTGTATGGACTGTGACAATGAAGATACGAGCAACTGCCCCAAAGCTTTTCAACAGGCAGGGTTGCTTCTTTCTGTGTCACAGGAAGCACAATGAAGAAGCTTGGCTACAGCTGTTTTACAGGAAGGACAGAAACTTCAGCATGACAGTTGCACAGACTGTCCCACAACACTGCTCACTGACACATAATAGGGACATGACCATAACATGACTGCAGGCCAAAACAGAGGTACCAGAAGTGCTGGTACCCAGCTTCTATCTCCAACCTATTAAATGAAAAACAGTTCTGAACTGACAGCTGACCTTCCAGATTTTTTTAAAAAGCAGGTCTAGGATGATCCTTAAGGCACTGCTTGCCAAGTCAGCCTAAAAGAAGGCATGGTCTCTCTTCAGCACTCCTTGCATGAACATCCATCACCTCTTTAGGATCAGCACACTGAGCTGGATGGCCTCGAGACCAATCCCTCAGTTCACACCCAAAAACAAGATGTCAGTCTGACAAAGGAAAGGACTGAAGATCTAAGCACTATAAAATGCCCACCTTTTTATGATAAGCATCCCAACACCTCTCTTGATCTACTAAGAAGTGTTCCCAAGACGTGTTTTATCTCATGAAAATACTATTCCATGACACAAATCTGAAGGGTAGAAGTAAATGTACGGTGGTGGCAGACACACCTGATTTGACCATGTGGCATTTACCACCTCCTAAATACCTTCTAGGAAGAAGCACCAGAACCCAGTCATAAACTACCAAGGCATAAACATCCCTTAAGCTTTACAATGCAGTGATAGCACCCATGTGGTTGTAGATGATGACGTGGGAGTTCAAAGTTTCCTTGCAGTCAACAACATGACTGATGGTTGAAAAATGAGGTCTCAGCTGTTCAAAACAGCAGGAACTCTGCAAAGATTTCTGTTCCAGACTGTATTTGTAATAAATTTATAATAGTTGGGGGTGGTTGTTTTTTTTCCACACACACATAGCAGGAAAACACACTGAAGTACTAAAATAAAAAATCAACTCCGATTTGGAAAGGACTTGACTGAAGAGTGACAAATCTGTTCATCCATGAGAACACGGCTCAAACTAACACCGCATTAAAACAGCTAAACAACATCAGCACAACTAAGAGGGCCAAGACTGTTGATTGCATTTTAAATCTCCTTTAAGTGCATGCCGGACAATGGGGAATGGGTTCAATTTGAAAGACAGCAGATTTAGATTGGATATTGGGAAAGAATTCTTTACTGTGAGGGTGGTGACGCACTGGAACAGGTTTGCTGGAGGTGTTCAGGACAGGGTGGACGAGGCTCTGAGCAAGCTGGTCTAGTGGGAGGTGTCCCTGCCCATGGCAGGGCGGTTGGAACGGGATAATCTTTAAGGTCCCTTCCAGACCAAATCATTCAATGATTCTATGCCAACACAAACCCTAGCGCTGCTCCCTAAATCCAGCAGAGCTAGAAGGAGGCAGAGGAAGGGTGCCCGCGTTTCCCTCCAGAAGCTCCCGAGCTCCGCTGCAACCCTGCACCCACGGGCATAGCCCCTGCCCCACACCCTGCCTGGGCCTGGGCATGGGCCCGGCCCCGCCGCCGCGCTTACCCAGCCCCGCGCGCCTCATGGCTCAGCCCGGAGCTGCCCCGGGGGGTGGCAGGAGGAGGAGGAGAAGGAGGAGAAGGAAGTGGGGGAGGAGGAGGAGGAGGGGGAGGAGGCGGCGGGGGCGTCAACCGGGATCTCCGCAGGGCCGCCGCCGCCGCTCATTCACCCGCCGGCGCCACGACAGCGCTCGGCGCGCGGCACGCCGGGTGCGCCGCGGGGCGGCGCGAGGGCTGCTGGGGGCTGTAGTGCCGCGCCGGGCGGCGCCTCTGACGCCCCGAGCGCCGCGCTCTGCGCTGGGCGGAGCTCTGCGCTGGGCGGAGCTCTGCGCCGGGCGGAGCTCTGCGCCGGGCGGAGCTCTGCGCCGGGCGGAGCTCTGCGCCGCTCCCCGCCCGCCCCCGGGGGGTTCAGGGGCAGCCGCGGTGCTTCTGCGGCGTGCAGCGACTCACTGGAACCCCGAAGATTTTATTTTTATGGGATCTTCAGTTGTCTGAATGATTTAAATTTCGTTTGCAAAGATAATTTCCCTTTCATTCTTTAACCCCTTGAATCGCTTTAGCAGAAATGAGTTTTGCCTCCTTTCACTAAAGGTGTGGCTCACTCTGTGTGGCAGTGGATTGAGGCTGTTCCCCAGGGTGATACCAGAAGGATTTTATCAGTACCCCAGTGTAAAGCAAACAACATCACAGAGTGATGTTTCCATCCAGAGCTTCTTGTTTCAGGTGGGGTGTCCACTGGGCTGGAGAAGGGGCGCTGGCTTTTCCAATTACAGGTTCCTATACCTTTAATTGCTTCCGTACTTGGGTTGTGGTAGGATCTGGGACACACAGTACTGGACCAAGACCCACTTGTATTTGTACAAGGTATATAAACACGGACCAAAGCTCGTACTTCAGTGGGCTTGCAGAATACCCAGGGTCTTCATCCAGAGTCGTAGAAGGAAGAATACAATAATTCTGGTCAATAAGAAGCCCTATGGCCTCCTGCTGACGCCCTGCACAGTTGCTGTAGGACACCTCATGTATCTGTTTTGCTGTGCATAAAACCACAAATAATTGCAGCATTTGTTTTCTCTCCACTTTCACAGAACAACTGAGATGTTAGTCTTGTTTCTTCTCAACTTTTGGACAGACATTGAGAAGCTGCTCTTTTATTTACTTTTCAGTCACATCTGGGTGCCTTGGTCTCAAACAACATTACAAAGAGAAAAATTAGCTAATACACAAAATGGCCCTCTAGTTTAATATTTGATAATTTAAGCACTTTATCCAAAATGTCTGCTATGGTGTTAGCAACACGTCCAAAACAGACAAGAAGGCCAAGGAGAAGAAATGAACTGCAGTGCTTGGTGTTTCCATCTCCAGAGGATTTTGTCTGAACTCAGCAATTCTTCCAGGAGTTTGCGAGCTGCCATCACTGATAACCTGAGACTTGATTTACATTGATTCAGGGACATACAGCAGTTGTTTCAAAGAAAGGAGAAGTGCTATCACCGGATTAAAGGTGCTCTTTGAGCTAAAACTATCTGAAGTTCACAGATGGGCCCATTTCTTGACTTGCCCGGGCAAAGAGGTCTCTTAAAGGATTATATGCTTAGAACAACAACATTTAGATATTGCAAAATCTACAGAAAATGAACAGATTTTGAGAAAACCCCCCTCCAAAGTGCATCAGATTTGGACTACGGCTCTATTAGGAGCAATATCCTCATCACCATGATTTTTAAAGAAGGACTAGTGTGACAGTATGTGCAATAACGAAATAACCAGAGACTAAAACTGAGACTCAAGGAGGCAGAGGGAAAATGTCTTTTAGTAGCAGCTGGTCTGAGTCTCTCATTGTTAGGCACAATTTTATTCACATTTTTGTCTTCATACACCATCCAAAAATTATTGCATTTGGCAACATTGCTATATGAAAAGATTTGTCTTTATAGTATTTGCATATTCTGTGTCACTCCTGTATTTTTTGCCACATGACTCACCTTCCATTTTTCAGTAAATATGGGTTTATATATAACTAGGTAAAATGTACATCTCCCTACTAAGATTTATGTGAATGATAATTCATATAATATGAATCATAATTTATGGTTTAAAGGGGATTATTTTTCATTTTAATTTACATTTTCTGTAAAATAAAATCCCAATGAGCCGCCTGTAAGGTGTTCACACCTCACAGTGTTTAGATATATAATCTCTTTATGATGTTGTGAAATATCTTGAGTCTATTCCTTCTGAGAGGAAGAGGAGGGACAGGCACTGATCTCTGTGGTGTCCAGGGACAGAACCCAAGGAAATGACCTGAAGTTGTGTCAGGGAAGGTTTAGGTTGGGTGGTAGAAAGAGATTCTTCACCCAGAGGGTGTTTGGGCACTGGAACAGGCTCCTCAGGGAAGCGGTCACAGCACCAAGCCTGGCAGAGTTCAAGAAGTGGTTGTACAATACTGTTGGGCACATAGTGTGATGTTGAGGATGGTCCTGTGCAAGGCTAACAGTTGGACTTGATGATCCTTGGGAGTTCCTTTCAACTCAGCATATTCTGTGATTTTGTGATTCTGTGATTTCCATTGCTCGGTTTGTATTCATGTTAATAATTTCACAGTATGAGCCTCTGAGATGAATTCAGTTTTTCTGTTGAGGTGATGAACTGTACTCCTGTTGGCATTCTGGCCCGTTCTCTGGTGGCTCCCCATGTGGAGGCCATGCCCTGAACCCCCTGCCTTTGTAAACTGGCTGTGCATAGTGCAGATGTGGCTGCAGCTGTTCTGTAGCATCTGCAGTTCTTCCTGCCAGGAAGCAAGTAGTTTAAGATGACTGACTCATCAATGTTTTGTTTACAGTGAGAACATACAGGAAGATAAAGCATGTTAAAAAAATAAACCAAGTTGTATGCAGCCTGCAGCTTACCTGTCTTGTTGATGCTCTTACAGTCTTTTAATAGCAACCTACCATAGGTGTGTCATTGTCAGACACCCTGCTGAGGCAATGTGTATGCCAGTCTCATTTCCCCAAACTATTAGCGAACAATTACTCCCAGTTTAAAAAAAAAAAAAAAAAACTAAAAAGAATTTTTTTATGAAAGGGACATCCTACCACTGCTACCATTTTTTGTTTCTCTTTACTGTCTCCAATTGAAGTAGATGAATACATTTACATAGCAAACAGACCATATATTTTATTAGTGGATTGCTCTATGACTCCATTGAAAAAGGAATAAAAACAAAAGCTAGGATGTAG
Source organism: Grallaria varia (assembly GCA_013396735.1). Lineage (NCBI taxonomy): Eukaryota > Metazoa > Chordata > Aves > Passeriformes > Formicariidae > Grallaria > Grallaria varia. The sequence goes on from VWZG01006605.1 coordinate 428,223, forward strand.
TTGCCATCACAGAAACATGGTGGGATGACTCGCATGACTGGAGTGCTGCTGTGGGTGGCTACAAGCTCTTCAGAAAGGACAGGCAGGGTAGGAGAGGTGGAGGGGTGGCTTTATATGTTAGAGAGTCTCTTGACTCTGTTGAACTTGAGGTCAGCAGTGACAAGGTTGAGCGCCTGTGGACCAGAATCAGGGGAAAGGCCAACAAGGATGACATCCTCATGGGTGTCTGTT
>VWZG01006606.1:0-68107 GCA_013396735.1 Grallaria varia
GGGGGTGGGGAGGTGTTTGAATTATATATACACATTTGAACATTGGAACATACAGTCCTGTAAGAAATCTGGAATATGAACAGCACATTATTCGTCCTCAAACAGCCAAGGTGATGACAACTCACAATTAAGGATGCAGACAGTAGCATTTAATGTCACCTACCTGCATCACTATCATAACAGTTTAGCAGGCAGGTCCCCAGCCTGCTTTTTTTCCCTCTTCTGCTTTGCTATTTATAAAGTCAGGTTGGAGTGTAGATCAACCCCTTGCCCTCCAGAGACCGGAGGCACGCAGTAAATTATGGGAAGGCTAAGTGGTACATCAAATGTGTCTCCTCAAAGCTATATATCATCTTGTTAAATTTGATGTCTAATCCCAGAACCCCAGAAATCATTCCCAAAATCCCAGAAAATGCATGTGTCCTTCAGATGATATAGAACAAGAAAGTAAAGTTTACCTTCAGGGAAAAGAAAAAAAAAAAACCACCAAGACAAAAACATTCTAGCCACGATTTGCTAAAGTCTTCATTTTACTCCAGTGTCTTTCAATGCTATTTCCTTAAACTCCATCGAGTCAGAGCTCACCCATCGGTATTTGAATACATAAACTCTGATCTACAGTACTCATTTTTTCCCCCTTGCAATGGTTGACCTTAAATTACAAACTGAATAAACCAAAGCATGTCCTATCTCTCTCTAAAAATTTTAGATCAGATAGAACTGTAGTATCTTACATATGTAGCAGCCCTTCACCACCAGTGACAGTAATAAAGATCTTCAGTCATTCCACAGGGTTCTCTGAACTGAGTTCCACAACCCCTCGCCAGTGAAGAGATAGAAACACTAAGGGGAAGCAGACTTTTTTTTGGGAAGGAATAGATGCTAACTAGTACCTATCTCACTCTCTCTGTTCAGAGCTATCATCCCTCTAAAATGCTCACCATCCCAGTAGCCTTCTCTTCATACAAAGGGATAGAACTAAATATTCAGATGCAAGACATTTCCACCTGCAATACTACATTATATGGGTACCTTTTCAGTTTGTCTTTAAAATCCAGGGTTTCAAAAGATAATGCCAGGGCCTGTTTAAAGCAACCCTCTATCAGCTCTCTCCAGTGGAGTAGGCTATGGCTATGTTTGTTTGCTATAAGTATGCATGGACTGAAAGATAAGAGAAAAATTTAGATCAGCATTTCAGCCAAGACAGCAAAGAGGGAATTACCAACCCCTCACAGTAGTCCAGCAGTTACAGGAGCAGCCAGAACACCTTTGTTCTGTTCTTTCCAGTTTTGCTGTGGATTTGCCTGTGATTAACTTTAGTGCTCAGACTTTCCCACATAAAAATTGAGCAAAACCATGTGCACTTCAGAACAGAATTGAGAGTCCTAGTACAGCTATTCTCAAAACTCTTTGAGTTTCTTTGAGATGCATAGCCACATCTTTGTGCCCATCATGGATTTTTCCAAGGCAGTGCTGCAAATTACATCTATAGCTTCCATGAGATGCAACTCCAAAATCTGTCAGTCCAGCATCTCTAACCTCTCAAGGCCAATGGATTAAATAATAGGGAAGTAACAGGCTGCAACACAACATGCAAAAACCAGCAAAGATGTTTCTGGGAAGCTGTAACTGGAAAACCTCTATTCACCAGGGCTTGGTCTCATTCTTCACTTAAGGAACAGGCAAAAAGTATAATGGGAGCAGGATTGAAAAACAAAAGTTGGGGAGACATGAAATGGTGAACAATGCTAGACGCCTACTCAAGTGCCTTGTTCTAAGCAGAGCCAGAGTAAAACCTTCTGTGTACAAGACCTGGCTTGAAAGCAGCGATCCCAGGCAAGATGTGCACGGCATTCTGCAAGAGGTTTTGGCCTTGACTGAGCTATGACTGTGTTGTTCAGAAGCTGAACTAGCGGTCAATAGAAAGCAACCTGCTGAAATGAGATTCATGAAGAGCCATGCTCCCCGGAACGTGACTCTGACCTCTCTGGGAAGTGCCAGCACTCTGTTTGGAGAGAGGCTTGAGTCTGCAAGGCAAGAAATAGACAGCAGTAACACCATTTTCTTCATATTAATGGCTTGCCTGAAATCAGAATTCAGACCTGAACACACCACCAAAAATTAGGATGCTCAGTAAAGGGTCTTACACACCAAATACAAACTGTTAAATACTTCAGCAAAATGGGGGACGCAGACTACCTCCAGGGCTGAAGCACACATATCCCTAAAAACAACCAGGAGTAATTCCTTCTTTACTATAACATTAGACATTGGCTTCAAATCAGGATGAGAAACATGTTCTTTATGTAAGCAGGATGGCAAAGATGGGGTGGAAAGGGTCCCCTTTGCACAAGCAAGTGCAGTGACCCCTCTTAGTCACACTGCCAGGCCCCTGTTTTTGTTCATTGATTCTTTGCAGTTTTTAATCCCAGGGACAGGATGTCAGGGCAGTCTGTGGCTTGGGAGGAGTCTCAACAGTCCTAAATCAGCTTTGCTTAGGTGTATATGCTCCATTCACTTTTGACCAACTCCAACATCAGCGTCACAGATGTGACCTCAGATAGAAGTGCATTAAGAATATTTGACCTATATCATAAATCTCACAGTCTGGCAGGAGAAAGTCCTGTCACACCCTTGTCCTTTCCTTCAAAGGAGAATGGTGAGATGTATACCCAGAGGTAAGCCCACTTTCCATTCTCATTAAGGGCAAGAATTAAGCAAGCTGCCATTCTTATTCAGATGCTGCCTATGACATTTCTCCCTCTGTTGCAAAAACAATTATTGCAAAGATGTTTAAATTCCACCTGGACACATAAAACTTTCTCTCCTACTTGAACGAACCTGCTGCTTCAGTCCCCTGCCTTACATCAAACCAAGAACAGCTCCTGTCGCAGACGTGATTCTTCTCAAAACTCTCTGGAAGCACCACAGTAACTTCATGCGCACACAAGTGTCCACTGATCCTAATTGTCCTTTTTGTCCCATCATTAGTTAGCAGTAAGTTCCAGAGGTGCACTCAATCAATACAGCATAGCGCCTAAGAGGAAACACATTTTGTTGCCTGCATACAGGCACACTGCAAGGCTGTGTGAGCTTTGTAAAAACTTATCTAGTGAGCAAACTGTTAAAACCAATTTATACACGCACACACTCTTGAGGCAATAAGCCTATGGAGAATTTTAATTAAAGTCAAAGGAGCCTTTAAAAGTGGAGGGGGAGAAATCTAGCACAGTGAGAAATAAATTAATAAAAACACGCTCCAAGTTGAAGCTCAAGGGGATCACTCTCAGTCATCATTTATTTAAAGGATGGGACACATCAAAGATGGGAATGTCAAGTGGGAGATGCTGTGAAGCAGCAGAGGACAGAAGAGGGGCTGATGAACTGCATGCCACAGCTTCTGGAGCAGATAGCCTACGTGACAAAAAATTATCTCTGTGGCTAGCCACCTGCAGCTTGATAGTCACTAGCTCTCAAAGTTAGGCACTAAAATATCTGTATTCCCTTTCACATTTGGTCTAGGAAGAACCTTATCACTCATCTAGACCATCCTTATCTGGTCAGCACCCAATTTCTGTGGAAAGCGATTCCATTGTCTCACCCTGAGGATATTTCTCCTGGTATTCAGACAGTAGTTCCTTTTGATGAATTTTAACCTGTTTCTCACTTGCCTCTTCGCTTGGTGTGTCTATTTTTTAAAAATGACTCAATTTTGTATGCATTGTTCTAGCTTTTGCTCGGGCCATAGAGTGTTACAGAGGAACTAACTGACCCTTTCAGAGGAACCCTTACCTGCAGGCAAACCACAAATCTGCTCAATTTTCATGTCCATACAGTCTTTTCATAGAGAAAGTTTCAAAGCTCTGATGAGAACTGGCTTCCTACTCTTTACCTGCCATTCTTGCAGCTGCTATATCACATCTTCCAGCCTTTTCCATTGCACAGGGAAGAGATTTTTTCACTTAAGAGCAGTTGCAAACAAGCAGTGCCACATTTCTTAGCTTTAACAACTCCCAGTATCAGCTCCTAGAGCAACTTCTTATCACCTCTGCCCATCTTATAGCAACCCACTGGGGTGTAAGGTGCTCATGTGGATCAGTGCCCTCAGCAGCCTTTTGGGTTTCCAGCCCTTTATTCAAGGGAATTTAATACTTGTAGTTGGTGCTGTGTCACAAGCCTCCCAGCATCAGGTGCAAATGAAAGTAATCATCCATAATAAATCATGTAATTGTGCTGGAAACCCAGACATGTCTGATCCTTCAACCACAAGAATTATAGAGATCCAATATTAACTGCATATCTTGACACTCATTATCTCGTTTAGAGAGTCTTGTGCTGTCTATTCTTTGCCAAATAGATCCCTTGGTAGAGACCAAAACTCCACAGATTGATAAGATCTCACATCAGTTTCCATGTAAAAACATGGAAGTGCAACTCATTTTCAATGTAAAAAAATAATTCAAATTACTCAAAACATTAATACGTATATTTGATAGCGAATTTAAATTGTATTATGTTTTGCCCTTTCCCATAAAACAAATGAAAACAGCCTTTTCATTGAAAGAGGGTTAGAAAGGTTAAAAAAATGAAGAAAATCAAAGTCATTACATTCCAATCAAACTTGATAAAATATGTAAATTACAGCAACTAAACAGTTGGCTTTGACAAATGGCTTCCACATAATGGATTTTTCATAGTAATGAGGCTACAAAGCAATTGTTTTTTTAAAGCCTTACACTTTGTATTAATGAGAAATGTAAGTCAGCATGCACATTGGGGATATTTACCAAAAAATTAAGAAGGGGAAAAAATTTTCAGACAGCAATTGACATCACAGAGGGATGCCACAGCCTAAGATGGTGCCACTGCTTCCACCAGCACTGACACATTGTTGACTAGTCTTTAATTAAGTGGCTTAAACTTGAGGAACTACTAGATGCCAAAAGAAGCACAAAGCCCAGGACTTTGCCACTTGCTATTCACCTGTGATATGTTTATCCATTCAACACTATCAAAGGGGCCAGCTGCATATGCTATACAGATCCTACAAGATCTATGAAAATGGCAAAACGTCCAAGAAAAATCACTTCCATCACCTGTAAGTAACTCCCTTAGCCACCAGTATCTTCCTGCCTCATTCAGGTCTATGACATTTCAGACCACATCAATCATCATGGCACCTGTGTGTCTCACTACCTTTCTAATATAGTTTGAACACTAGTCTACAGAAATAAACATTCATGCAAGAAGATGATCCCAGATCATAGAGCACTCCCTTCAGTTGCCTTATCATTGTCCTCAGAACAGCCTGGAATTCAGCAAGGCATCTCTAAACTTCTTACTCTTGATTTCTGCTTTCACTTTATGCACCCTGCTTTGGAACGACTGAAGGGAAGCATTGAAGGTGTTTTGAGCCTGCAACAGCTCAAGGAGCAATGATTTCAGTGAAAACATCTCCAGAAACATGGAGGTTTCCTTGCCATGTGTCCAGCTTCAGCAGGAACTCAGCAGGCAGGGTTATGGAGGTGTTGTCCCATCTAGCACAGACTGCTGACAACCAACCTGCCATTGAGCCTGTATTTGTATCACCACATTCCATGGCTCAAAACTGAAAAGGACTTCTCTAGTCTTTTGCAACAAGGGTTTCTCTCAAGGCATCTCACTATATCTGCAGAAGCAGTGCTGTTTCCCCACCCCTACTCCCATCCTAATTTCAGGAGAAATACAGACTACATTAAAGGGAGAGTGGAAGAGATTAGTCCATTTTCTCATGTTCCCCCACTCCCCCATCCTTGGCGTTATCCAATACAAAACCAAATTACTCTGGTGCCAACACAGCTCAGCAGAAGTTCCTGAGCAAGTATGGGGAGTATTTCAACATGCATACCTATGCCATTTGATACAATTTTGGCTGCTCAGCTCTTTCTGTTTGAGGGAGAGCTGTATCCACATCCCTTCACTATAAGGAATTTTGCCACCTGGCATTTTAATTCCTGAGCCAAGGCTACATCACTGAATTTATATTTACTCCCAAATACTCTCAGTGCACCCAAAGGTCAGCCAATACAGGGTGGTGATAGATCAAAGACTCTACTCCTGATTTTAAGTTATTTAAAGTAAAAACAACCCTTCTCACCCCAATCTGTTGAAAGTACATAAGGGTGAGGAAGGGAAAACACAGCCAGGGGAATGTCAGTGGGAAATAAGTACAAAGGAGGTAGAGGACTGTTTATACATCTTCTAATAAGCCTATAAACCCTAGCTATATCTCTGCATGCATGAATTTCTTTTGCTGATATAGGATGCATACCCCATGTAATGCTATTCTTGTGAGCCAAGAAAATCTGCATGTAATACAGCAGGAGAATGCTAACGACCTTCAGCTGAGCTGGAATCCCACACTGCTTCCCTTTATCAAAGCTAGACTTCAGAGCAAACCGTCAACTTTGGGGTTCCTCGTGGAGTTAAAAAAAAAAAAAATCAGTGAACACAACATGACCACATACATCCCTGTTTTTGCTGTGTCCCCCAAATGCACAGGAGTTGATAATTCTTCCCAAATATCCCTCAGGCTATAGCAAAGGTATTTTTCAAGCAGCACTTTGTCAGTAAGAGAAAAGCCATTTCAAGCCCATTCAAGTGATGAATCCTTGAAGCAAAGGTGGGTTAACCACCTCACCCAATACAGGCTACTGAGTCATTGGCATAATTGCCAGCAAAACACCTGCAGCTCTATCTCCCCACACATCCCTGGCCCCACCAGGGCGGGAGGACAGTCCCTGGCTGGTCTGAATCAGACCTCTGATGAAAACTGTGCTGCTGAACTACACTGTTGTCCAGAAAAAAAAAAAAAATTGGAGAGGTTTGTCACTATTTCATAAGAAAGAAAACAAATAGACTCCAGACAAGCTGAAAAATAAGAGCAACTGGAAGACTTAACCCTGCTGTCCTTAGCAGTACGTGACACAAAAGCTTGATTTAAATGAAAAGCTAAGTCAGCATTACAATGACTGTCTTCTCAGTTTATGAGCTGATTTAGAAGAAACAGAGAACAGATTACTCCTAATTTGCTTTATCTCTGCATTCCCAATCTATTGATTATAATAATTGTAGGAGCTATCTCCCCATTAGCCACAGTTATTACTGTACAGAGCACATGCGAAAGTCAGAGTGGATTTAAGCGGTTTTATTTCCAGAGTGTTGGCATAATTCAGTCCTGCACATTTCCAAGGCAGAGAAGGGAAAAGAAAGTTTCCATACCGTTAAGTCCAACCAGATTTTTCTCATCATTGCAGAATTTAAACTTTCAAACCAGACATGTCCACACTGATGATATTTAGGACTGAACCCTGGAGAGACTTTTCAGAAGTTGTCAAGGCTGAACCCAGACCACTGCCCTAGTTTTCAGAAAGCTTCTAAAATGATGGAAAAAATTCTGAAGGTCATTGTCCTCTATCAAACACATGATGTAGAATTGTCTGAATATGAGGATAGAAGTTCTTTTTGTTGCTCTTCCACTGAACTGATGAGTAACCTTTCAAAAGACATTCAGGAATAAATCCGCAAACAGATTTAGCCACTAAAGTAGCCTAAATCCCATTTAAGTCCATAGTTTAGATCTTCAAAAACTGCATTCAGCTGTCACCTAGTACAGGAGATGTCAGTATCCATGGGCAACCAGAGTCCTTCCTTTGGGCCAAGTCTCCCAGATATCCACATCTCTTCCTGTCCTGTTAGCTTTAATGGATATTTCCAAATTGTACTTAATGGAAGAACACCAAAAAAATCACAGGGGTAAAAAAATAGTGGTGAAATCCCCTGATATTTCAGTACTTAGAGGCTAAGCGGACATACCCACCATGTGCAAATTCTCCAGGCAAAACACCTCTTCTCAGCCTGAGAACACCTAAAACTACATTTGTACTTCCAAGAGTATCTTAAACACATTATGTTGCAGATTTTTTTCTTTTTTGAAGTACAGAGCATTACATAGCACATGAACCAGAAGCCCCTTTTTCCTCCTTCCACACTGACATCCTGAATAGAAGATTACAGGATCATGATTGCTCTTGCTCAGCAGCTAATCCAGTGAATATTGACTGAGGTGACAAAGAAAAGTAGCCTCGGTGTGAAATAGTAAGAGCCTCATCCCATCCCCCCAAAGCCTGAGGACAGGGAGTCTTTGAAGGCTCAAATTTAGAACACATGGTTTGGAGAACCTAAAGTTACAGGGGTTGTGTCAAAATATTGTTTCTCTATCCCAGCTATGCTTTTACTTCTGTGTAACTGCAGGAGGGAAGCTAGAGTAAGAGCACCTTCTCAGTGCTGACAGAACGCATGAATTTAGGATAGGGACAGAATTCAAGGTCTGTCCTTGAGCATAGTATACTTGGCTGCCTTGAGTTAACCGGGTTTTTTTAAATCCTATTTTGGGCTTTTTTGGGGAGCACAGAGGACTACTGAAGAACTGATGATTATTTTAAGCAGCAGTTCAGGTGCCTTCAAAACAGAGTGGTCAGGCAGTGGAGGAGGTTGTCCAGAGAAACTCTGGGTATCCCCATCCCTGGAAATGATCAAGGCCAGGCTGGACAGGGCTTTGAGCAACCTGGTCTAGTGGAAGGGGTCTCTGCACATGGCAGGGGCATTGGAATTGATGATCTTTAAGGTCCCTTTCAGCCCAGACCATTCTATGATGAAAACTGTTATAGGGACTGTATATATCCACGCTAGATTTTTTTGACCTCTGCTTTCACAACTTGATTTGTTTTCCTCAATTTTAAAAGCACTAGTAATGATTATCTGGTTTTATAGATTGCTTTGAGATCCTTGAGTGGAAAAAAAAAACCCTTTTTCATCTGCTTGCATTTATTACTAAAGCCAAATTATGCCTGTTTCTTCTCTTCACTGTAAAACAATCTGGAAAGCACTTTCCCAAAATCTGCACCTTCATCGTGTGGTATTTTATCTACAAAAATGCAGACCTCAGGTTTTGGAATGCATAGAAGACTTCAAGAAGAGGGGAAAAAAACACCCACAACAAACCAGCAGCAAGCATTTTTTGGGCATTAAAAACACTGGGTTTTTAATGTAGTTCTTTCCTACTCCTCTAGTTGTGGATCACATATGTGTAAAGTGGCCTTTCATGGCAACATATGTCCAGGACTACACCAACATAAGTCAGTAGTAGATACAATTTAGTTTTATTTTTAATATGCCATGCAATCATTTTGATAGAAAACAGAACCTGAGCTGCATACAAATGGGTCACAGTACCTCATGTTTACTGTTAAACATGAATTAAATCTGAGTAGCTTGGCATATCTCTATAATAAAAGTGGCACCATTAATAAGATTTCATTAAATGGAGAGCTAATGTGTAACAGCCTTATATCAGATATGTGAAAACAGAATTTCATAACAAGGTTGGGAGAAGTATTATCAAGGACCTAAGCAGAAAATCTGTCTCTCTCGATACTGGAGGAATTTATATTTGAAGAGTGTTCTTTCCTATTGAGATCTTCATTGACTTGTACAAAAATACCGCTTTTAATCTCAAATCCCCACTGGCATTTTCATATAAGCACTGAAAATGCTATTGGGCTTTAGAGATTTAATTTAATGAAGGAAAAGTATTTCTATTAAAGTGTGTAATTTTTTTTATTTTTTTTTTTTTTTTTAGACACAACATCTTCTGAGGAACCAGGGAAACGGGATTATTTTAAGCTCCGAAAAACTGACTAACCTGTGCCCTTGTAGAACTTCTGCTTCACAAAGGAAGCTTAACAGCTGTGGCAAAACCTGTAGGTGCACTTGAAAAGGGAACCTACTGTCCCAAGTCACACACACACTGAGAATGCCAAGCCTAGAGATGGTAGCAGAAGGAGTGGAAAAGAAATGTCCCCGTGCAGTCAGGTTGTTTGCACTGAACTGCTGCATCATTAAGCTCCATTCTGAAATGTCAAAGATGGGAAAAACTCACCAAATAGCTACTAAACCTTCTGTATTAATAGGCTGATTCTCTCATTTATTCATGTCAAAAAGTATTAGGTCTGGCTGGGCTGGTAACAAATTCACTGTTGGGGTAAATGAAAGCCACTCCATCAGTTTGGGCAGAATTGTATCCGTTGGCTCCTTTGATGAGATAAGACCAAACTGTGGGATTTAGGATCCCCTTCATACTAATTCTCACAGTACTGCTTCTGTGAGGCTAAACCCCTTTGTTTTATCTGTGGATCACCCATGTCTTTATTGTATGAATATTCATTAAAAACATAAATTCCTTTTCATATTGAGAAGGTAAGTGCACTTGACACCAGGAGGCCTCTCAACAGGACCCTGCCAGGGCTGACAAGCTCAACAGCAGTTGTTCTATTTGTGTGCAGAGCTTACAGAAAGTTAAATTTCCTCAATTAAAAAAAAAAAAACAAGATAAAAAAGCTTTTTTACTTAGGAACCAAACATATCACTGAGTTGTAGCAATGCAAACCTTATGAAGTTATTAAACAGTTGGTCCAAGGAATTATACGAAAAAATACTGTGACAGAAGAGGATAACAGATATAAATACCTGACCTCTCATGAGACCCACTACTTATCTCATATTTGGACAGCTACCTCTACCAAGTGGTTGTTTATGCAAGGAGGTGTTGATAACAGAGTACCCAGATACCACTGCACACAAGAAAAAGGGTCATCTCCTGTTTCTGAAGCGAGACAATTTCAGTGAAAACAGAGGTAGAGTCCAAAGGGCTGTGACAGAACATCAGTTCCTCACAACCAACTGATGGAGCAGGTATAGGTTTCAACCGATCTCCAGCCCCAGGGCTTCACCACAGCCCAGACAAGAGCCTGCTTGACCTCTCAGTTCCCTTTCCCAGGCTTAGCTGCCCATCCTGCACATTCAACATTCTCAGGCCTTCCAGGTAAGTAGCATTTCTCCCCAGGCATGAAACTGGGGACAAACAGATAATTCTGCCATTGACCTCGATAGAGCCATGATTCCCCTGTGTGCTTATCGACCAGCCAGGCCAGCAGAGTACCACTTGTACTTGCTGTGACTAACAAGGTAAGCCCAAACAGCAAGCAGGATTTCAGGTAGCTTTCTGCATCACGTGATCGCTGTCAAAGATGCTGGTGCTTCATTTCAGAAGGTTAAAAAGCAGAAATAAGTCAAATATGATAAATCTGGGTAACAAGGACAGTTACCTGAAGTATTTGGAAAAATGAATGCACATTAGTCACAGGTAGAACATAAAACTTTTTTATTTAAGCCTAATTAAAACAGTGGCAAAACATTACCCTTGAACCTTGATTAAAATAAAGATTATTTGGTGAATATTTGGATAGTCACACATCTGGACTTGACACAACTATTTTACTCCAGGTGCCTCTATTTTTTTGTGGTATGTACAGGTAAGCATGATGGACCATGTCCTGATTTTTTTTATTATTCTAATTAGTCCTATGCAGGTACACAACTCAAGTATAAACACAGTTCTGATGTTTCAGAAGTTTCTATTTTTTCTCAGCTGTCAACCAAAATTATGCTAATAGTCAGAAGATAACTTTTTTGTTTTGCATGAAAGCAATCAATATTATTAAAGCCATTTTACAGGGGCTGTTTCATTTCCTTACTGAAGAATTAAGAGATGCACTGGGGTATACTCTGCAAAAAACAACAGTCTTTCCTCAAATGCTGTCACAAAACTGCAGAATAGTTCCATTCTTCCACAATCTAAGCATAGATAGGAGAATAAAAACCTGATTTGATGACACATGATCTGGATGATACAAAGGTCCATCTAGCCTCCAGTATCAGTCTCTATTGAATACCCATGAAATAAGAAAAGCACACTGTACACAGAAACAGATCCTTCCCCAGCAAATTCCTCCCCAGGTTCTGACAAACAGGTTTTTTATTACTGATTGTTTTAAAAACATCTGTAATTTTTCAATCAGAAGCCAGACTTACTGTCTCCCTAAACCAATTCATCCAACTTTTGATTCAGAACCATTCTGAAAAAAAGCATTAATACCCCAATCACAAACAGCCTCAAACTTTGGATACAGGTGAAAACTTTACAAGCAATCTCTGTCACCACAGAAAACCAAACAAAAATCCCAGTACTGTTGATAAAAAACGCACCGGGGTCAGGCTCAAATCACAAGGGACCGTCCTTCAGTCAGCATAAATCCTTACCGCTCCATTGGAGCCAATGGAACTATGACTACTTGCCTCAGCTAAGGAATGGCCCCGAGCCACTGGCTCATCCCTAATGGCACTGCCAGGGGACAAGGTGGGTGGAAGGGAGAAAACAGGCAGGGAGGAAGGGTGATTCACAGCAGCAGACAGTGTATTTTTGTAAAGAAGCTGGCAGTGTTAATAGAAATCCTCCCTCTTCCATTGCATTCTTATGCAAAGCTCAGATCTGAAGGTTACCTGCTTCCCCAGTGACTTGAAATGGAATTTTTTGTAAAGTAATCTCTTCAATCTGTCTCTTCCTCTACTTACAGAGCATAAAACCATAAAATGCCACCATTTTTGAGCAGATCTAATCTGTCTTCCCAGTAATACCAGGCCACACAATGATTATCTCGTTTTCTCTTTGACAAACGTGGAATTATTGGCTGGTGATTGTCAAAAAAATGCTTGTCTACATTGAATACATAACAGTAAAGACAAAAAATATGAAACACTGAGCATAGGCAATAGGAGGCTGAAGTCTCTGACTGGTGACCTCTTCTGCAGAGTTAGTGACACGGAGCAGCCTCATTTTCTTTGCATTGCTTATGGCTCTTCCACTTTTTTTCCACTTCAGTTTCAGACGAGAGGGGGAAACAAAAAAGATAAGATGAGAAAGAAAACTATTTACTTCTCCATGAAGGGGGGAAAAAAAAAAACAAAAACGAAGCTCTTAACAAAAGGAAAGCTGTGAAATAGCTTGATTCAACAGCCTCATTGGAGGTAATGCAAGGTCTCTATAAAGGTACAAGGTCAAAGGTTTCCAGGGAGGAGGTTTCATTCAGTTATCTATGGATGGTGAGAGTCTGACTGAAGCTCAGCAAAATGCAGAATGCAAACAGAGAGGAGAGACAATATAGCTAATTATCAAGGACTGGGATAGGAAGAACCAGTCCTTGGAAAATCCAAAGCATCACTGAATTCAGCAAGAAATAACAAGCAGCCAAAATGAAGCAGTGACAGGCTCAGTAGGGATGCTACTTCTGCAGCAGATACGAACTGCAGGAGTGCCAGAACACTGACACTCAACTTGAGCGATGACAGCCTGATGTGACCACTGGAAAGCACAACGCAACTCTGTCCCTGAAGAAAAGCAAAGCAGTTTCACTGCGTGACTGAGCAACCCACAGCCATATCTGGGTCAGGCACAGTGACTCAGACCCTAAACTCAAAGGAGAACTATCCTCTCCCATTCGAGGTATAAGCCCCGAATCCCTCCAGTGTGCTGACAACGGCAAGGTTTGCACATCAGTCCCAGCACTCAGACAGCACAGAGCCAAGCTGATGTGAGAGCTCCTTTGCCAGCACTAGCAACAAATGTTACATGGAAAAGTAAAAAGGTCAGTTATAGCCTCGGGCAGAGGAATGGAGAGTTCCTCTGGCTCCCTGGAAAAGCACAGGAGAGCAAAGTCTGACAAAGGAAGTACTGAGGCTGCAAGAAAGAGATTAGACAGGAATACATCCAAGTAGACACTCAAAAAAGAGCTCTGTCCTTTTTGAATCCACAGTATTTAGATGATAAAGGAGGAGTCAGGCACCTAACCATCCTCCTGTACCTTGGCATTCAACCAGCATTCATCCCACCTGGCTTTAAATATTTAATTAATGAGCCAACCACCTCCAGAGAGCAAAGCAGGTGTTAGTGGGAGCAGGCTCCACTCTCCCTGCACTGACTGCAAAGGGAATGTGGAGGCTCCAAACTGGGCAGCTCAGATAAATGCTCATGTTTAGTTATGATGAATCTGTAGTTTAATCTCTCCCCCTTTCTCCCTCTGTGAAATAAAGGTCAGCCCTTCCCTACCATGAGTGCATCCATACTTACCACAAGCAATTTTCAGTGTGAAAGCTTCATCCTGCTTCACACAGGAGCTTTACAGCTGAGGGATTCCAGTAAAACCTCAGTTCAGAGGTACAGCTCTGTTAGGTGTAACAGTGTAAATTCTATTCCGTGACTGCCTAACCCAAGCCAGGTGCTGGGAATACTGTGTTGGGAGAAAAAAGCAGCATGAGCCACATTTTTGTGGTGTGCAAAGCAAAGAAATGGGGGGAAACTACCTACGTCCTGCTTAGGTCTGGCAACTGCATTAAAGAACCCCCATTAGTCATTACACTTTATTTCTGTACTTCCATTTTCCAGTGTCAAGAGACTCAAGGCATATTTGCATTGCCAAGGTGTTACCAAAGTGAAGTGAAAGAGCTTAAAGCTTCTTTTATAGACAATGCATCTATTCATGGTAGATAAAGGGATTAAAGATCCTACTAAAACCCATTAGAATCAGGAGTAACACTGCCACATATAGTTTTATTTTGCACTTCTTTTATACCTTTCCTCACAGGATCTTAGAGCACTTGTCAAATGAGAAATTAGGCTCTGCTACTTTAGCAGCATAAAATAAAAATTCTGCTTTCAGGTAGAGAGGACAGCTACAGTGACAGCTAAAGGTCACACAGGAATAGAGCCAGGGTACTCTTGCCTGTGGGTTTCTGCTCTAAAGCCCATTGCCTTTTTCAATTAGAGAGATGACAGTGCCACATACACACAGTACTCAGGGTAAACATTTGTCTGAGTTCTTCATCTCTCACCATTATCTGCACCATTTTTATTTGAATGCCTCATCCTTTTTTTCCAGAGTTTTCTGCAAAATTCAAATGAACTGTGAACAAGAGAATGAGGAGTTTATTGAGCCATAGCAGGCTAACACTACCCATCCTGCTGCATGAGTCGAATACTCAAGTGGCCCAGATGCTCTAACATTTAATTAATGAATAGGAGATTTGGGAAGGGGGGAAAAAAAAAAAAATCACAGATGATGTTGGCTTTGCCATTGCATTATCCTAGGTGTCCAAGTCTCATGAAGGTTAATGAGGAGAGTTCAAATGCTAAGACAATTAAATAGCAATAATTAAAGAAGCTGACACTGCTAGAAGCTGCAAATGGAAATAAAGTAAGATTGTTTCCCTTTCAAAGAAAGTAGGAAGTCATGGCTTAAACATACAGGCTTATGAAATGATTTCCTGTATTCCAAAACATGAGACAAGCAGTCATTAATTGGTGTCATTACACATTTAGTGCTGCTTGCCTTGCTTTCCCTCATCCCATTTGCCTGTGTTTGGAAGGGATCCTCAGCACAAATAAAGCCCGTTTGGCAAGGCTGGGCCCTGCTCAGACAGACATGAGGTCATCCTGGCTAGAGCAGGTGTTCATGTGCTCCCCAGATGAGATCATGTTAGAAAAACAGACAGGAAAAAGACAGGTAATGCTCTGAATCACAACATTCTAGAAGCACCCAGTGCAGGGCATCAAACTCAACCAAATGTTCAGAAAACTGGAGTATTCAGACCCTGAAAGCTCTGGACATTTTGGGTTTCATTGGATATCCTTACTCCAGTCTGGCTGGTTCACACAGCATGAAGCAGAAACAAGATTAAAAAAAGGCAACTTTAATTTATTTTTCTAATTAATTTGCAGCTGCTAGTTAACATGCATCTTTTGTTAATGACATCAAAACTTCCTACTGTTCAGAAAATTTCACTGATTTACTGAACACTTAAGAATCACTCAGCACTGTCAACATGGCAAGCACTGCCACAGTAAACACCAGTTTGCCTGCTGTTGAAATCCAACTCTGCATTAATGGAAATGAGGGAGACAAGAGAATTTCTCTCAGTCGAATAAAGTTATGTTTAGATACATATGGGGAAAGGAAAATAGAATGTGTTAAAAATTCAGTGGAAGCCAGCCTCCCTCTTTTTCTAAAACAGATTGATTCTGACACTTCACCTTTCTCCTGACCAGTGTCTCCTGCAGTACTGAGACAGCATCCATCACTGCAAATACCTGAGTTGCACCACCTCCCCCTTTGTAAATGTGCCAGCACTCAGTCAAGGCAAAACTTGCAGCATTTTTACTGGAGGTGCAAAATTCAGTATGAGAGCAGACAGGTAGCAAGCTCATTTTCATCTGAAAGTCAGACTAGTATTTGAAGATAGGTCTCAATGGCTGAAAAATCCAGTGCATCAATCCACTCAACTCCCATGGACACTTTCTTGGGTCATTTTGCCTTACTCAGGCTAAAATTATGAGGAAAATATCACTAAGAATAAGACTAACTACCAAAAAAAGTCCCTCCGTGCCTATCTCCACTAGTGAGGTGTGATGACCTTGTTCAGCAGTGACCAAGGGGAATCTGTTTACAGATGACTGGTGGCTGAGATTTTGACAGCAGAAATATGTCTCCCATAATACGTTTCCCTCCATCTAAGTTAAAGTGCTCTGCTGTCTCTTTCTACCTACTGATGTCTTAAATTCAAGGCAAGAACTTGGCAGGAGTTTGAAACCAGGCAAAAGGCACTGCATATATATCCATGGAAGTTATACATTTTGAAGTGTAACAGACAGAAACCTAATAATAACTTTTTAAGCTCTTCCCTAGGCTGATTCCAGTGACAGAACCTGGATAATCAACTTCCTAAAACTGGTCACAGATTAAAAAAAAAAAATCCTAATTTTTAGGAGATATTCAGGAGGGAGAGATTCTTCTAGTCACAAAGCAGCTCCAAAACAACTCGCACCAAGAAATCAACCACCCATTGTAGCCTTGGTACCAGCTCAAAAATAAAATAATTACAAAAGACCCAACGATCCAAATGAAAAGCCCCAACCCAAAACCTGTAGGCAAAGGGCTCTAGACTCCAGTACTCACTCATTTCAGGATCTGCACCAGCACAAACTCAAAGGTTTCTCACATTAACTGTAGTAAAACCACTTTTGCTCTCTAAGTCTTAAAGAGACTTAAAACTGTCAGATACTCAATTTGCATCCAGAGAAATGAGGCAAAAGTAAACTATCTTTAGTTTTTAAGGCTAAAACCTGTTGAAGTTCCCATGACCACTGAGTAGAGGACATTTAGATACATCTGCCTGGTCTTGACATGTTTTCATTCTCTCACTGCCTCAACTGCTCAACTCATAAAACCGTTGCTGATTTCATTTCTTATATTTCATATTTCTTTTCAGCTTGTTGGGTTTTTTAAATTTTATTTTTAAGATTAACTGCTTGAATGCCTTTAATAGATAACATAATGCAAAAACTAACACTGACCCTTAATAACCTGAACCTAAAATCCAATCAATTTGCACCCTCCAGGTAGACCATAAAGATGGAGACAGTAACCTTTCAGAATCAAAGACTTCCAGGAATTAGCGACATCTGCTTCTGAGGAACTTTTTTACTGTTCAACTCTGCTTCTTCTTAAAAAGTCTTTTCCTGTTTACAAGACAATTTTTTCTGAAATGAATGCACAAACACCAAGGCCCTCTGGTCTGCTGTTAGAATAACATGCTCATGGCAGAGATAGGAAAGGAAGGAATAAGAAAGGAAAAGAAGATAAGGAGGGTATAGTGATAATTACTGTAATTCAGCAGAAGACAAGTTTTATCAGGTTGGGAAAACTGACAGAGAAACAGTTGTAAGTAATTTATATTTATATAATCTTGTATAAATATATTTTTAATTCCGCTTTCATGTGTAACCTTCTGTTCACCGCTCACACTGCACGTTTTGTGGGACGAGAGTTGTGCCATTGTCTTTTATCCATGGCTAGGCATTTCTGTATTTCTCTAGCCTAATGAAACGTAATTTTATCCTAATCTCCTCTGTAAAGCTTATCATCAATTGTCAGTTATCCACAGCATGGGGATGAGGAGACAAAATAAAGTTGGCACAGCAAAAGAAATTGATAAGGTGAAATACAATTAAATTGGACAGTCACTGTATTTAAGACATTTTTTGAAGGTGAAGTAGAATGAGATTATCAATATACAAAAGGTTTTTGAAAATAATAACATCAAGATGATTCCTAAATAACATGGATAATTGGCTGTTGAACAATCAAAGAACTTGGCTATACTGCATTTTTTTTTCTTAGAGTGCATTTGAATGCACCATTTCATCTCTCACTGTAATTTATACTATTTTTATACACTCTGTATTACAAGAAAGTTTTGGCCCTCAAGTCAGATAGGTCCTCTAGGAACTCAATTATTCACCCAATGAAAAGCTACATGAAAGCCCTCCATATAATGATGTTTCCTGGCAGAGATTCTTAATGAAGTGATGCCCCAGTCAAACAAGATGGTGGACAAATGGGACATTCACAGGCAGCACATTCAAAGTTACCCAGGGACAAAATTAAACTACTAATGAGTCATCAATTTCACTATGTCAAGTTCTCATACTTAAGGAGGCTATTCTCAATTTTCAAAAGTAATATATACAATGCAAAACCATACACAGCTGTTTCAGAGAACATCAAAAGGTTTTGCCTATTAAGGTTGCCAAAAAACAAGCACAATAATTGGAAGTTTGGGCATTTGAGTCAACATAAACACACAGCAATGACATTCTGATTCTACTTTTAGGTACATACACAGGAAATATCCATTCCACCATTCATCTACTTTCTGGTCAAATGACCAGTATCCTCCCTCTGCCAACACTGAAGGTCACGCATATCCACCATCACCCTCATTTATTTGAGAATTGGGAAGACCAATGAAATTAAGAAAAGTGGAGGTGTTAGAGAAGTCATCAAACAGAGCGTGGTTAAGGCTGCTTACCACATAAAATACTGTCACTGCCATTGTGCTTGTTCACCATAAATGGAAGACTAAAGTTGATTTTTCAAAGGCAGATCCTTTAACCTGCCATGCCTGTTTGGTCATGTGGAGATGAAGTCCTTCAGAGGACTGCATTTTTCAACCTAGGAAACAGATGCTGCAGTGGTGCTGGGACAGTACCTACAGAGTTCTGCCCATTTACATCACACAGGGTAGTGATCCATGGTGCAGTATCCTCTCTCCCTTTCACATTTAATTGCTAACAACTCCATACTGGGAATCACATTTGAATGAAGGAAACTTTCCATAATAGGAAGCAAACCATGCTAGACATCCATTTGATTTGTTTTACCTGGGGTACCCTGCCTCCCATCCCTCACTTAATATACCCAATACCCCCTGGAAACAGCACAATATTAATACAGTATTCCAATGAGCCACTTATCTCCACCTAATAGTCCACTCTCTTCCCTCATTCCCTTAAGCATGAAGACAAATTATATATGGTTTTTAAATTCATTCTTCTGGTAATAAAGAAGTTTATCTTATCAGTTATTGCATGCATTAAAGCATTGTCCCCTGGAGGTATAATTTCCTACCATACTTATTTTAGCATCTGTTCAACCAAACTATATTTACAATCCCTGTGTACTAATATCTGACCCTTGGCCTTGAGAAAGGAATTCTGATCCCCAGCTTTATCTGACAATTCTTTTCCTGCAGTGGCCTCCAAAAGTAAATGAAGATTAGTTTGCTTTCAGGGCTTATTGATTAAGCACTATAAAGGATGGTTGTTGTGAACTAACTTAGGTCATAATTGCTTAAACAGGTCTCAGGAGCCAGAACAGTCATTTTCTCACAAAGATAACTGAAACCACATAGTAACATGTGCAAGATAAACACACAGGGGTTTTAGGGGTAGCTGGTGCTTCGTGTTGTAAAGAAACACACAGAGCAGCATGTTTTTCCCTCCTTTGCAAACCCTCTCACCACTTTTCCTCAAGCTCACGAAGGGACATGGGGGTGATTGTAATCTCCAAGATGCTACCGCACCATCACATATTTTCTTCTTACACCGCGCCTTTCATCAGGGATCTCAAACTACTTCTCCAACACTGATTATCCCTACCTGCGAGATAAGCATTCTCATATACACAAGAGGACACAGAGCATTCAACAGCTTATCCAAGGACACAGTTCATGAGCTGCGGAGATGGCAACCAAGCCCCACCTGGGCTGGGAAGCAGGGGAGGTGACCTCCAGAGCACACCTCCAGCCTACGATATTCTATGCAGTGCGGCACGAACACGTCACCCCACACTTAAAATAGCTTTATAAACACCTTCACACAGTTATTAAAGAAAATAATCATGGGCTTCAAAATAAAATTCATCTATCCTACAGGAGCAGCAGTGGGCAGGAAGATGGCCTCAGGCTGGAAAGACATTATGTTGGAGGAGGCTGGAAAGAGTGGGCCTGACAAGAATTTCAGGCTTAAATTGGCTCTTGCCGAAGACAACAACAGATCATCTATCACCTCCCAACAGAGTTAAACCCCAGATATAACCCCAGGCCCCTGGGAATAAGCATAAATAACAGTATTTCCACTGAAGAGTAAGACACTGAAGAGCACCATTCACTATTAACTTCTCAGGAGTGAAAGGACTGCAGTGGAAACATGAACTCAGTGTTTGTGCACTGCAGTCTGTGAAATTCTGTATCACTGAGGCAAAACAATCAAGCTTCATACTAGCAAAAAAGGCACAGAATTGTCACACACAGAACAACCATTTCTTAAATCTGTGCTTAATATCAAAGTTACTTCTAATGAACTAAGTAGGCTTGTAAGGTAGTAGCAGGTATTGGCAGAAATGCTACATAAATATGTAAAACTTTGATATTTCTGTAGAAGGTAATGAAGACAATTGAAATGCTTAATAAAGTGCTGCTTAAGCTTTAAAACTAACAAAGAGTAAAATATTTAAAAACAGATTTTATAGAAGCTATACAGGGGAGTAACATTAAGTACCCACAGAAATACAAATTGAACAAAATATAGAAAATATTAGACGAATGACAAAAATCAGTGCAGCTTTTGTTTGATCAAAAAATTGCTGAAGTCCTGCAATTTCTGCATTATGCGCTTCCTGAACATCTGTCCTGCTGCACACAACATTTTTCTCATCCTGCATCCACAAAACCCCCTCTCCTATGAGCAGAAACTCAACCCACACACCAATTCCTTGCCTGTCCTGCCCTCTCCATCAGTGCATGGGTTATGCCATCTTATTTTCTTGCTTTAAGTTTTATGTTACTATTAAACATAATTATTGGCCTGTACCCTTCAGCACAGTCAGCTTCAGGGATTCCTTTCAGATTCAGCATAGGTTTCTGTGGTGGGTAGACAGCAAGCCTAACAAAGTCTGACCCCAAGTGAAGGGATAATATGCCTGTGTTCCTCACTGCTCACTACACAACTCTGCTTTGCCCTTACTCTTACTCCTTTGACCATATAAGAACAAAAAAAAAATCAGAATTTATGATGTTTTGTTTTGACGATGTTTTTATAGGTCCTTTAAGGAACTAAAATCATATGTCTTACACAAAAGTATCAGAAAAATTGGTAACTGAATTTTGGCCTCAACAGAAGAGTCTGAACTGAGCCATGCTGGCTGACCACTGTATCTAACAAGATGCAGCTGAAGAGCTTCTAGTTATACATTGACATTCTTCAGGCTGCAGAGCACTGTGTAGATCATGATCATTATTATATTATTATCTGAAAATCTTGAGCTGGTATTGTGAAACAAACCTTGAGAAAAGATGCAATCATTAAGTATTTCAAAACTAACGCATGAGAACAAGCACAGAGAGGGATCTGAACTAGCATTTATTATACAGAAACAGGTGTCAACACATCTACCCTTCACAGAACAGCAATGGGAGAAAACTATCTTATAAGGAATTTTTCCTTCTGACTCAAATTTGGAGGAGGTTATTTGCTGAATTCCAAAATTAAAATACTTCTTTTAAAAATCAAAACTCTTGGAAATAGTAGAAAACGTAAAATCAGAAGTATTTTCTCAGGACATTCCTTTGGGCTAAGAATTGACAGTTGATTTTCCTGGGCTCAGAAGCTGATCCCATGTAGGATCTAAGGCAATTGTGAAGTTAAACCCATTTTCTTCAGTGCATATCTTGTCTCACAAGAGAAAGAACATACATTTTTACATTAATATATATGTATACACACATACAGAGGCCATCACTTCAAGCTGATTGAAAGAGCACCTGCAGCAAGTCTGTGTTGCAAGACTCCTAAAACACTGATACTCAGTAAGAAGAGATGCAAGGGACCACATTCAAGGCAGAAAGACTGAAAGCAGAGTTCCTCATCATTATCCTAATATCTAAATTCAGAGAGAACAGTACAAGCAACTCACACTGGGTTCTCTGACATGATTCAGCCACACATCTGGAGAAACACAAGCATTTAGAACAGCTCTTAGTACCTTTCTCTTTTCTGTTCTTCCATTTTGGGATCTGGTTTCAAATGACGGTGGTTATTTCAAACAGCCCAATTATATTCTTGAACAAGATTATTTGGGTACATTTCCCCTTTCCAAACTATGGCCACTCCTGTTCAGTAGAACTTGCATCCGCTTGATTTTCCAAAAACAAGAACACACAATACAGACAGGAGATTGTCCTTTGCCTCCGAGCCTACTCCTCCTCCATTCCATCTCAAAATGCACCATTTGACTGACATTCTGCACTATGGTCTGGTCTGAATTTCAGCAACTGGGGTATAAAGCCAACTTCTCTCGTGTCAGCAGAAATGTACAGAGCACCCGAGACTAAAAGCTCAGACTTCATGGTAAATTGCTCAGTCCTGAGAAGCCTCTCGCCTGGGACAACTCCTGTGGTTCAATATGCTCACCTTGTGAAACAAATTATCTGTGCTTAAATCTCAGAGTTGTTTGGGCAGGCTGATGGGTTCTGCTTCTGACCAGAAGGGCATGAGAAGTGCCAGAGGCAGCCAGGGTGGCTCAGTTGATGCCAAGTAACTGGATGAGCAGATGTAATTTAGCCAGGTCTCATAGACACGTACACTTTGCCAGTGCTATGTGTGCGAGCACATACAGTGTGTATATTCCATGAATATCATACCACACAAGGCATTATTTTAAGGAATTACCCTCAAACCTCACCACACAAAGGCACTAAAGACTTGTTATACTCAGATGTTTTTTAACAAGCTCTGCCTGCACATCCCTCAGTAGTTCTGGTTCAAGATCTTAATGTTTGTTTCTTACACACAAGCTTCTTAGTTGACAGAAACCAAACAAGCTTCACCCTTAAGCAAGATACTTAACTGCTGCAAAGATGTTTAACTTTCCCTTTGTTCTTAGCCTGGGAGAGGAGGGAGAAAACTGAAATTTCCTGGTCCAAGTTACTCTCATCATGCTGCATCAGAGCTGGCTAAATCAGTCACGCTGCATTACACTCCATGGCTGATTTAGCCTCCTATGATGAGTCACTGCAGTCAAGCGTCAGCAAAGAGATGTGCTACTTCAGAAAAAAATAAAATCAGGGCAGGTGCTGTGTGGTTAATTTCACCTTTAAAAAGGATTTTTTTTTTTTTTTAATTTTTAAGCATGGTAGGAGTTTATTTGATGAGATGTGACTGTTCAAAAAATTGTGTAATTTTTATTCTTATTAATCTGTGTCTGGAGGCCCCCAGTGTGGGTGGGACACTGTCACACCAAGCACTGCACATTTGCGTGGGAAAAGGCAGTGACAGTGTTCCCTTCCATCCCGACATGCCAGGATAAGCAGGGGAAGGGAAGAGCTCAGAGCAGTAGGAGTCTGCCTCAGGGTTCCCAGACAATAATAGTTCCCTAAAACACCAAAAACAATTTCGTTTTCTGCATGTTTTCAAAGGCACAAGGATGAAGGAGGTAGAGAACTGAGAGAAAGATACAGGCTCAGACAAGGAGAAAGTCAGGTTGTAGTTACCTTGCAGACACGAGGACTTGGATGAGAGTCCCCCAAATCGTCCTGCCCCAATAAAAATTACAGTGCCCAAGTCCTCTTGTCTAGCACATGTGCTGTGGAAAAGTAGATGCAGAACAACCAGGTCACTGACATGCTTTAGTGAAACACAGACCCTACTGGGCTGGCAAAAGAGGCTTTTTTAGCACTTGAAATAATGCTTTTTATTTATACAGATTCCAGAGACTATTTCAGTGCTCACAGATTGCACTATAATCCTGAAAAACTATATAAATCATGCTCCTGAGACAGATCTCTTCCCCCCTTTTTTTTTCCTGCCTTCATTTCCTACTTCCTCGCATTTGGTTTTAGATGTCTGGGTAGGTTTAGATTAATCTTAGGGCTGAAACATTACACTAAAGGGCTGTATTAATGCCTAATCCAGCTACTGCATCCTACCGTAATTCACACACATCCGTAATAAAAATAATCCTCTGGGAAAAATACAGTGGGGAAACTATTTTTTTTTCCTCCATGACCATCAGCACATTTTCATTCTAAAGAAAACTAAAAAAGTTTCTAAAGATCTGCAGCAGAAACCTTTAGTGAAAATATCTCTAGGTGGCTGATCATCCCAATTCACTATAGACGCACTTTGTTTCTGGTCTAAAATAAAACGAGTGGGGAAAGTGCAAAACCAAAACTTTACAACTTTCCACGTACTTCTTCCCTTCATTATTACTTTGCAGTTTCTAGTTTAAGAAGCCAAAGATCAGACTTTTCCACGTATTACAGAACACATTCAAGTGCCACTTAATCACTTGCCGACAGCTAAATGGGTGCCCCAAAGAGCCCCAGTCCTGTCCTCTTCACATGAGCATGATGTATCAGAACCCAGGTGCACCACTTCTAAAAAGCAGAGTTTGCGCCATTTTTTCCTACTGTTAAGCCTCTTTTAAGCAGCCTTCTAAAATAAGCATATTCTAATTGCTCGTAATACTTGGCAGCATCTTCTGCTACAGAAAACTTAAAAGTGCATTTTCCATTTCTAAAAAGGCATCCAGGAAGAATAGTAATAAAAAGACAGTTCATCCAAGGCCATAAGATTACAGACTTTCTACAGAATTAATATGCATGATGTAGATCAAACAAGTATTTATTTACAGGGTATATTAATGGAGGAAAGGAAAAGGATTTTCTTTTGCTTCACTACACACACTGACATGAACAAGTAATCATTCAGATGCTTTTAAGAGATGCAGTCTTGCCTGTACAACTCTGGAGTCACAGAGAAATGAATGTAGATTAGAGCAGCAATAGAGACGCTATAAATACACATACTCTGCCAGTCACATCTGGTGGGTTTTTTTAATATAAGATCATGGTATTGATATATTTCTTCTTGTAGATGATTTAAACGGTTATTTAGGATGTCAAGATTAAAAATAGCCTTTTAAAGAGCAGGCAAAGGTATGATTCCTTGGCTTCCTTTACTACACTTTCAAGACATACATTTCACCTCAGAAAAAAGCCTGCTTACTTATGGAATATCCCAGCCATCAATCAAAGATGAAGTCTTTAAACAAAAAGGAAGCTTAAAAAAAATGGTATTATGTGGGAAAATAAAATAACACCAATTAATGGTGTTTTGCTGGAAAGGACTCATTTTAACACAATTTGAATTGCAAAGTTAAGGTAGCCTTCCCAAATTTCATCTCTGTTGTTCATGCCTATCTTGTCTGCATTTCCTATTTGACTAGTTTATAGTTAAAGTGCAGAAGGGAGGTTAAAAACAAGAAAGAGTTTTAGTTGGCTTGTTCTCAAACAAAGATAGAGAAAATCCTCCCTCACCTAGCTCAACCAAAAAACCCCTGATTGCTCATCATTTCGCAGCTTCATCCACCTCAAAATGGGAAAGATTTCTAAAGGCCTTAAATTGTCAAATGGTGACAACTCTGCCTAGTTTAAATGATTATTCTTTTAGTTTTCTTTAAACCCATCAGTTCCTGACATTCTGTCTGGCCTCTTTACCACCTCAAATAAATATCAAAAGAAAAGAAGAACATATGGAAATCCACTCTCCCAGCAAAGATATTTCTTCAGGACAGAACAAAAATCATGCAGGCCAACATTACTGGAGGAAGTCTTACAGGTTTTTGCACAAACAGAGGAATCACAGAAAAAAAAAAATCAGATAGAAAAAGACCTGCCTTTCTTTATTTCAACCCACTATTCTAGAAGGACTAACTTCAAAATCGGATTTAATTAAGTCAAGGTATTCACTAAAGTCTGCACTGCATCTTCCATTTAGGATGAAGCATTTCCAAGGCCAGTGTCATCCTTGGGATAATATTACAACATGTCCAAAGCTATTTGTCAGCCCATAATCAGACACCAAAATTGGTTCTGAGGGAACGTGCAATTGCTCACCCCAGACAACACTTGATGTCCAAACAGATAGAGATTTTGTAGCTAAAGAGAACAATTTAATTATTTTTTAATCATCAGCGCAGTCATCTCATTAATATGAGCCAAAAGGAACTTGACCTAACACAATATACTATGTCAGAAATGAACAAAGGAGCATTCCTTTCTAATCAGCATCCATTTTCAATTAAAATGTCCCCATTTTAATTCAAGCTTATTGCAAGAGACTTACTTTGGTGAATAACTTGGCTTTCCCAAGCTAGTCAGTCTTGGGTAAATAAAATATCAAGGTAAATCTAAATATTCCTTCAATTAATCATGTACTTTTTAAGTACCTCAGAAAAGCATGCAGAAGGACTAGGTGCTATGTCCTGGTCTCGGGTCCTTGCAACCCATTGGAGCCAAATTTGTAAAAAATTTAACTCATTTTTACCTATGGATAGCTCAGAATTTCCCTTTTACTCATCTTTTGCTTTTGTTATACTTTGTGTTTTAAGGTGGCCCAGATGGGCTCAAGGCAATATCAAAAATTAAGGATATTTTCATGTATTTTCATCATTACGAAGACCTCCAGTCCACTTCCAGTAATTCACAGAGACAGGCCCAGTAGATACCGCCACTGGTGCACATTTTCCAAGAAGTTAATGCGATAAGCAACAACGTCCAGAACTTTGGCGGAGAAAGAGAGGTCACCACATGTTTGGCAACACATCATTAACTTGCTAATTATGCACTAATAGACATCTGATATTTCAAAACTACTACTTGATGCAATTACATTCCACTTTCCTACATTAAAGGAAAGCTGTAACAGCACTACATCATCCACCTGCTGCATTTTTTTTTTTTAAACCCACTTAGTTCAGAAGAAATGAATCACTTCTACCCACCACTGGTATTAGGCACAGACAGGAAGAGGGACCTGGAGCTTCCTTCTGCAAGCTGGATCTTCTCACAAGGCAGAAGAGCCATGTTTATTTAGCCTCTTTCATCAGTAAACATTGTTTTTTTTTTCTTTAGGTTTTNAACCCACCACTGGTATCAGGCACAGACAGGAAGAGTTTTGTTTCTACATAGTGACATTTTGGCAGGACTGAGGAAGTGCTACACAGGTAGCACCTTTGTGATTTCCTAGTTTTTGGCTAAAGTGTTAGTGCCTGCTAATGTCAGATATATAAAAAGTGGAGGTGGAGAAGGGTGACCCCAAAGTCCTGTTACAAGAAAATTCCCCCTTTTGTGCCTTCAGGCCACCATTTCCCCCTCCTCAGAGCAGCCACATGAAGACTTGCCAGGCACTCCTGTCATGGATAAGAAATCAAGACTTTCTGGTTAATACCTGAAATGCAGCACCAGCCTTTGAGGCAGAACTGACCCAGCGTGGCTCAGACATGAAAGAGCATTTATACAGCATCTCAAAAACAGTTTTAAACCATTTATTTTAAGAACTGCGTAGTGCATCCAAGGGAAGAATTTACCCTCAATAAAACAAATGAAATCCCATCAGGAAAGGCCTGTTTACACCCCAGCCCCCCAAGGGCTTTTTTCAGAGTTACTAGCATCCTCAGATAATTTCACTACCCTGATTTATATATAGCTGGTGAAGACCTCAGATGAAAATCACATGTGGAAATCTGCAGTGCTGCCAGGTGGCCTCCGGAGGGAAGAAAGTGCTGTGAAACTTCTGGAATGGTTTAAACCTCTGAGCCCCTACAAGGCAATTTGGATTGCACGACGGCCCATAGCAACATGCTGTTCTTGAACACAAAGCATAAATATAGCAAATCGAGTTAATAGGTTTTGTACTGCACATCTTGTTTTGCTTGCAGACAGTGCTACTAGAAACAGCTTCCAATACAGCTCAGCTTCTTTTGTGATTATTTTGGTCCAGCTCATGCCTATTTATGCAAATACCCAATTTCAAGTGACAATTGTAAAACACAATTGCAAGTTAACAAGCACTGGTCAAGGACTGGAAGGGATTGCTTGGATCAGTTCCCTCCTCCACTCCAGGCAATCATGTAAGAAGAGTCAGGATCAAACAGACACAAAGATGTTTGCTTTCCCACTTTTCTCTCTGCCCCTTGACAATCTTCTCAAAGGATGTTTCATCTGCCAGCTCCAATACTGAAATGCTAGGGGTCCACCAGCACCCACCACCAAGTAAATGCCAAGGACTGTGTAAAGAGCACTGCCACCCATGGCAGAGCCAAACCTTCATGGCAGAGGGCACCAAGTCTGACACACCTACTGTGAAAACAAGAGGACAGGCTTAAAAGGTTGGTCTTGTTTTCACACCTCCGTGGACACAAGATTGTCATTCATAGGGATCTTAATCTTGGCAATTCAGCCCAAAAAGAAAGGAGTTCCACCTTTGGAAGCACAGACTGCCACAGTCCCACTTCACAGGGAGTAAAGCCAGGCAGATTTACCATGGAGAGTCCCAACCCAAGGTAGCCAGGAGTCAAGACAGTACTTAGCTAGCACATTATCAAAGCGTGACTGTTCTCCCCTACTGCATCTTTTCTTTTTTTTTTGCTGTTCTTCCTGTGCAGAGCAAAACTAAACAACCCACAATATTTGATTCCCAAGCAGCAAATTATTTACTACATCCCAGTCACCTTGGGGATACAGAAACTATCTGGAGCTCCATCAGAGGGCCTCCTGCCTGCACGAGAAGGCCTTGAGCACACACACCTTCCTTAGCGCCAAACTAAAAATTTTGTCTCCAAAAAGTGACACTATAACCTACACATATTTTGGGTAAATTACACAGCTTTATTTTCTTTTCTAGCTTAAAGATATCCAAATGAATGATTCCATATGTTTGCGACCTTTTCCCAGTCTGTGGTGGATTGTTTTATAACCACTTGCAGGCAGCTGATACATGGAAGAACTGCTCTCCTCACATCAGCCCTCAGAGCCTGCTGCCCATATGCAATCCTGGACCCTTTCCAGTCTCCTCAAAGGGCTGGTCCCTCTTGAAATATTTCAGAGGACCTCATTTAATCTCAGCATCTGTAAAATTTGTCCCTATTTAGCTTACAGTGAGCAAAGAAACAGTTGTGGTTACTGTGCTGAGGAAAGAGGGAGTAGAGGAAAACAAAAAAAAAATCATGCTAGAGGGGAAAGAAAGCTTAAAGGAGAATTAAAGAATCACAAAATGTATTCAGCTCAATAGACCTGACATAACTTGGTTATTGACTTCATAACAACACACACAATTGTGAACTTTCCCAAGGCTTTTTACACATTAATTCATAGTTCACCTGGCACTCTCAGCTGTGCAAGCCAAAGCTCTACACTTCAGTTGGTCGAAAAAACCCTCTCCAGGCTTGGCAGGCAGGACTGCTTCCCAATTTCATAGCTACA
Organism: Grallaria varia; assembly: GCA_013396735.1. Taxonomy (NCBI): domain Eukaryota; kingdom Metazoa; phylum Chordata; class Aves; order Passeriformes; family Formicariidae; genus Grallaria; species Grallaria varia. The sequence continues at coordinate 29,650 of VWZG01006606.1, forward strand.
GCTGAACACGCCACTCATTGTTCATCCAGTGCATGCCACAGTACACAGGACCTCAGGAGACTCTCCCTGCAGGGGCCAGCAGGGCCAGGCCACCAGCTGGACAGGGAACTTCTGCAGCTACAAGGGCTGTGGGAAACCCACAGACCCATCTCAGCCAGGAGGAATGTGCAAGCACTGCAGGGAACTGCGTGTTAGCAAAGGGCACACAGCACAAAGCACTGGATGGAGGGCAGGAATTTGTGCTGGGAGGCAAGGAGCAGGGCGAGTTCAGTAGGAATTGGGCACGTGAATCAGCTCACTTCCTTGACACTGCAGCCATTTGAAAAACATCAGGGAAATTATCCAGCTGGATTGCACTGTGTCTCTCCTGAGCATTATCATTTCTGAGTCTTAATCCAGAGACACTACAAGAAGAGACTGGGACCTGATGTCCCATCTCCTGCTGATAAGCTGGCAGGTATGGCAAGGAGACATGGGAGAGTCCCTTTTTTCAATAAAAAAGGCAGTTGCTAGCACCAGCCAATTGGCATTAATGCAAATAAACCATCCCACAGTTGAACTCAACCATGCCACTTGTCAGCATCCCATTACTGCATTACATTATGTAAATCAACCTCTAAGAAACACACAACTAGGAAAGAAGAAACTCATCTCAGCAGGCATTACTCTGTCAAGTGCAGCCCAAGCTGCCAGCCCCATACAGGACTTATATCCAGGCTCCTGCAAAACAGGCTGCAGGCTTTGCACTGGCTCTCCATCTACCTCTGCTGCTGCTTTATTCACTCTGCATTGCCTGCATTAAAGGCAGGTAGCTGTTGAATGAGGAAACAGGATCTAAAGGAGAGTCCAGCACCCAACCCATGCTGCTAGCACCACTAGAACAGCAAACTCTGCCCAGCACATTAAACTGCACCAACCATCCTGGCTCAGCTCCACTTCCCCTTTTAGGTCCAAGTCCACCTCTGTAAACCCAGCACTGTTTTGCACTCCAAACAAAGAAAATAGAGGGGAAAAATGCACCAGTTGGAAAGAGTTATTTAATGCTTTGTTGGGAATACTTAAGTTGCTAAGCACTGAACTCTCCTGTTTATCTTCAGGGACTTAAACTACCCTGCCATCTGCTTCTCCTCACTTCTCATTTGCTCAGTCTAACTTCAAGCTGTGTTTTCAGAAATCTAGCACCAATCTAACTCAGGTTCACTGTCCATCTGTGGTCCAGCCTTGGTTCTTTTTGTCTCTCAACTGCTTTCTGTCTGCCCAATGCACTTACTCTGCAATTCTGCTCTCTTCCTGCATTCAACTGCACTAATCCCATTTTTTAATCATCATTTCACCTACCACTCTAAATCCAAGCTTCCTGCTTCCCACTCACATCTCCCTAAGAACTCCTCCTCTCCCTTTATTCCCTGTGCTTCCTTTAAGACTCCCATCTAGCTTCTTCACTGGCTCACTCTTGTGGAAGTAATATCCACTGCCCTGCTCAGCTCATGAGAGCACTGAAGCAGGGACTCATTTCCTGTTCCATGAGGCACAGACCACACTGCAGGGCCTAATAAACACCAGGCAATGTTTCATTTCCTTATAATTAGTTGCATCATTTGACTCATAGTACCGAAAGGAAGGCACAAAAGCAATGGACAGGATTCTTGCTGTCCATAAAAAAAAAAGATCAAATTCAAGTGCAGCATCCAAGAAGTATTTAAAGAAAAATAAGTCTTCAAAGATATCATAAATGGAAGTATCCTCCTGTAGGGATTACATGCTCTATTTTAAATTCTCTCTCTGACTGAATAGAAGTTTCTGTCCAAAATTATCTTAAGTTATAGAAATGCTTGGTGGGCATAGGAAGGAGAGGGGAACAGAAAGGACAGAAAGCTTTCCTTCTACTGTGCAACATGTTGTACTTCTTTCTCAGTCTTTTCCCAGTGAGTGATTGTTGGTTTTACTTACTGCAAGAAGAATTAGGAACTCCAGAGGCAGAAGCAAATGCAGGAAAAGAAACCTGAGCAACAAGCTGGAGATGCTTTTGTGGTACCAGGATAGCTGGCAAGAAGATATTACACAGCCAATAACTTTTTTCAATGTCATGATATAAAAATAGGCCATATCCTAGTCTCATCCTCGAAACCTACCACCACATGGTCATACTAGTTGGGGGTCCATAGGTTATAGGGCCCTTACCTCAATGTTACACCTGAATATGCAAAGGCCTGAAAATAAAGGTTGTTAAGAGGGACTGGGGGCAAGAACTGCAGCAGCTGTCATGGGGAGGGCTCAGCATGATTAACTACACTGATATTAGCTGGATGTGTGTCACTCAAAGGGAGACTATCTAGTGTCAATCTGGGTGATAATGTCTATAGAAGATTTATTTCAAGAGTAAGGAACAAGAAGAAAAGAGCAGAGTCCCAGTGGAGGAGGGATGAACATCTGGTCTGAGGCAGATGACACTTTTGGAAGTGATGGCCATGCAAATCACCCGTCTGTACAAGCTCAGAACAAAGAGTGCACGCAGCAGATGATCTCTAGGCTCATGCTGCCATTTAAATGGGATCTGCTAAGAAACAAGTACACCATTTTCATCTGCAGCAGATTTGTTTTCCAACATGCTGGGCCTGACTGGGCTTCTCTGCTGCAGAAATGAGAAATTCCTGAAGCCAAGGACATTAGGAGATGGGACATGTTGCCTGCCAACTCCCTCTCTCCCCAGGATGTGGAGGCTCCCAGCTCATTCCAGATCAGTCATGATGCTTTGGGCAATCTGCCATCTCAGCTCCACTCAGGCACCAGCCAAACATCATTAGGAAAGCTACAACTCCTCCACTCAAAGTTTAAGTGGAAAAAATATATGTGGTACAATCAAGACTGTCATCTGCTTGGACTTTGGTTTGTGTCCACGTTTCAGTCACTTAATGACATGAAAACCAGACTTAATCTCAGAGTATCCAACAAAGTATGGGGACATGCCAAGGCAGATAGCAAGGAAATCTGGGCTCTAACAGCCACAAGCAGGTGAACCATCACAGGAGGTCTCATCATACCCAGACAATGCAGAGGTTACAGATTTTGTGGCACACAAAAATCCAAGGGTTTGGGGGATACTGATCTGGGCACAACTCAACAGAGAGAAGACAGGTTGGCATGACAGGGAGAAGGGAACAAAGCTTATTTTGAAAGACAGTAATAGCTTTTGTAATCAAGAGTAATGATATAGGACAACAATTCCTAAATTCTTTGGGAAGGGAAGACAAACACCTCTCCCTCTGGCATCAAACTGTAGCTTCTTCCAGATTTCCTGCTATCATTGATATATAATAGCTGAGGATTACAGGAGAGTTAAATTACATTTCCAAAAGCTAAACAGCACCATTTCCCAACACTTCAAATTCTAAATGTAACGAGAAAGACAGTCAAACAGTTGAGGTGCTGGGCTGAACACTGAAAGGAATTTTAGGGATTTAGGGAACCCTCCTGCTCTCCCTTCACCCTTCCCTCTGTGCTGCTCAACATCCTGGCTCAGCAGCCCTTGCTCCAAGCTGCATGCCCTTAAGGTACAGGCAAGAGCTTCAGAGGCTGGGGAAAATCACACACTGAAGAGCCTGTCAACCCCATAACTCCCAGCCCAGTTTTGCAGATGGAAATGCACAGTGTAGCTTGAATTGGGACTCAGGAGCAGCTGAATCATCTCTTCAAGGCTGTCAGCCTCTGTCTGCCCACAAAACCTGCACGGGAAACTTTGACTGAAGTCCTTGAAGCGAGAAGAGTCAAGTTAAAGCCCCATGAAAGGTCTGAGCAAGCCCACCACCATCACAGAAAGACCCCAGCAGGTGAACTTAAATCTACACAGGGCAAAGTTTGCAGTCTTCAGGTCACATAGGGACATCTGCAAGATGGGATGAAGCCTCCTTCCCAGCAGACTCATACCACATCATTGACCAATGCAAGAAACCAAGATGCTCTAACATTTATCCAAATTTCCCTCCTGGAGCCAAGCCTGCCCAAGAGCTCTCCCATGCAAGTTTTCTCCAAGAAGAGTTAAGTCCATGTTGACATTTTCAATGAGGGTAGATGAGATTGTCATAAAAGCACCTCAAAGATTTTAGAGACTCGCCTTTGAGGCTACCATTTTCCTGTCAGATTTGGTTAGCTGATAGCAATCAGTGACTCCAGAAGTTATGATGACACGCCACAGAGAGAAGGAATAAAAAAAACATAATGAGAATAAAGTCTTTAGGACTCCGAGTTGAGTACTCAGGTTAAGGACTTGACAGGTGCTGCCCACACAAGTGCAATTTGTATAACAGCTATCCAGGGGAGTAAGCAGCGTATGTCTCAGCTGGCAGCTGGAAGGAGGGATGTAAGTTGCTGAAAAGAGTCGTTTCCAAGCCAGCCATCACACAAAAGTAACTCTTTGTGGAGTTTTTCCACAGGCATTGTTAAAGTTGAGTTGTTGCTTGAAGGTACAAAGCAGAAAACCAACAAAATCAAAACAGGCTTTCAGAAGGGCAAGAAAATATGCCAACAAATACACTACACAGGGCTTCACCTTGTCAAGGCTTCGGCATGCACAGACTCGAAGGAAAAAAAAACAAACCAGAAATCACCTTTTGCCACTTGTTTTAAGAAATTTCGGTCTTCTGAAACACACAATGAAGTAGCTTGTAATGTCAAAGCTGATGAGCAGCTCCTGTATGGAAACAAGGCAGCTCTCTCTGTTTAGCACCACAGTATTTAGTCAGGAAACCAATCAACAGTGTTAATGGCAAGTAAACTCATTCATTAAGGGGAAGATTTCTGCTCATGTTCCTTGAGCTGGCAGATGGCCTCCCATAGATTGTGTATTTTGAGTCTAGCCCCAGAGGAAGGAACTAGGGGGCAAGTTTTTCCTTCAAAATAAATAAGCAGTTTGATTTAAGCTTAGGGGCAAAAGGAAGGGTAGATTACCCAACTAGCTCAAGAACACATGGAAACTACACTGACACTTGGACTTTTTATATTTAAAAAAATAGAACTGACTTTCTGTCATCTTGCCTCTGTAAAAGGTCTTCAACTAGATCCAAAATACTGAAGCTTGGAGAGAAAAAAAGAGGTATTGTAATGAACAGAGAACATTCCTGAATATCCAAACCACAGTTTGTTCCTCACAGTATCCCTAACGACTTCCCATGTACACAGCAGGGCATCCAAACCAAAATCAACTCCACCAGAAGAAAGCAAAAACTTTCTTAATAGAATATTAATCTCCCTGTTCAGGCTAAGAGGGCTGAAAGGCAGACAGAAGACTAAGAAGCTGTAGGAATGCTTATTGTTCTAACTTTTACAAAGAGTTTTCATGTACTTTTTACTTATTAATTCCCTAGCTGCATTTTGGTAAGGGTTCTTCTGGACAGGGATCAGTTGAATTCCTAATCAAAACCATGACAAGTGAAAAAAAAAAAAGTACCACTTCTGCTTCCCAGCATGAAAAATTTAGTGTAAAATCCCATGAGCTGCAGTCTAATGACATCACACTAATGGAAGAAGAGAAAACTTAACAATTAAAAAGAGCCTTGCTGAGAAAACACACAGGAAATTGTCAAGCTGTCATTTGTATCTCAACCACAGCACATCGGACAGTACTGCGGGCTACTGTGCACCCATTTGTTTCTTTAATGGGCTGCATCAGGAAACAATACAGACCATACACTGAAGGAGGTATTTGTTTGCTTTTAAGCAAAGGACAACATCAGTTAAAAGATGCTGTGGTACGACCCACTGCTGCCTTCAAAGCCTGTTCCATGTCCATGGTCCCACTGTCCCCTCTACAGCACCCATGCAATCTTGGAGCAGCTCGGGAAACATCGGAGTTCACCCACTGATAAAGAGAAAAGTTTGGCTTAATACATATTTAGTTTCCTAATAACAATTTGCGTGGATCAGAAAGAATTTTTTATTCTTTTTTGCCCCCTCCTGAACCTCCAGCAGAATTTGCCAGTGAAGGGCTGGTTCCAGCACCGTGACTGCTGACACGGTGACGTGCACAGCAGGAAGGACACAGCTTGAGTTTTAGATGCCAGGCTGAGCATTCAGCACAGAAACCTTGTTTTGGCTTTAAATCTGAGCAAATCTGATCTGGGAGTTCACTGATGGAGAATAAATATGGAAGAAACTGATTTCAAATTGTGTCTTCTGAAAGGATGAGTTGACAGGGCAAAAATAGCAAATGCAATGGGTACCTGACTGCCATTGTTACATTTGTTTAAGCAGAGATTGCTGCAATGTTCAGGAGCCGCATAAAAGGCTCTGCAATATGCAATCAAGTCACAGGTCTGAAAACACACCAAGAAACATCCAGTAACTGTCACAAATGATAAGAGCTGGGCAGATAAAAGAAGTAATTACATCTTCTTTGAAACTCTATTTTGCTATTTTTAGGGCTTTAATCAAGGGCCCCATTCTTCCACCTTTCTTCACACCAAGTAATCCTTTACTCTCTAATTATTTTCACTGGTATGGCTACAGGCAAACTAAGCTACAATGAAGCCAGACTTAAGGGAATCAGAACCTGGACCAAAACATTTTGGATAAGAAACAGACTCTGACAAGACATTATCACCAGTAGCAAAAAAAGAAAAGCATCCCTTTACCTCTTGGTGTGATGGACCCAGCCCAGAGCTGGAGGCTGAGTTTTGCTCACTGTGATATTTAGCCAGTGGCCCCTCTGAGGCTGCGCTAATCAGACCAACTGAGCTGGATCGTGGTCTGAAGCAGGGAAATACAGATGGCTATTAAGGATTGGACTGTGACCAACTCATTCACAAATGCTATCAGGCTATCAGACACCAGCCATTTCTGGGCAAATCTCAGAAGAGAAGGGGAAAAGGAAAAGTATTTCTTTTACAGTAGGGTTTTAGTGTGAACCTCCACATCAAAGCCTGCCGTGAGTGCCAGGCTGGGGAGCAGCCCTGTACATTGTTCATGCGGTGGTTTGCACTGGGTCAGTGGTCTGAATCAGGGTAGAAGCATTCAGAGCCAGTGCAAGAATCATTTTGAGTGCTGTGTTGTATCTACACCAGCACAGAATCCAGCCCTGGGAAGAAAGGTGCATAAGCAATACCCAGACAACCATACCTAACAAGTTTTCTTTGCTTTGGAGACCTATAAGCACTCCAGCAGACCAGCACAGCACCTGGAGGTGGTTGTCAGGGCTTTAAACAAGTATTTGTCAGGTTTTTTTATTTCACCAAAACTTGAGTTTGGGTCATAATTCAGCTTCAGGACTTCTTTCCTGTTCTTAACTCTTCATATTCAGATACACAGTGCAGTGCTCTCAGCCTTGCCCAGTCAGTAAGAAGCACCCACTGCGTTTCAGTCCCCTCTCTAAGCCCCCATTGAGTTTGTTCTGTGCTGCACATTCCAGAAAAAAAGAAAGCTCTAAAAACAACACTGAAAGGAACCAAAGACAGGATTAATGTCCCACTGCTATTTGTTAATGCACGTTTCTGTGAAAGAAGCCAAGTTTCTCTTTCTTGTCAGGCCTTTTTCTGGAAGGAAAGATACGAATACAAAGGGGGGAAAGCCCATACATCCTAGAGTACAATTGCTTTAAAACAGTCTAAAATGGAAAAATAAAATAAACTAGGTGTAAACAAATGAGCTTCTGAACACGGTAGGGCATTGAACACAGAGTCTGCTCCCCAAGAAGCCCACAGAGCCTCAGGCACTGTGCTGATAGCAATGCCTTGCTTCTCAGGGGGGCCCTTAAAAGACTGAGGAGAGAGGAGCAGCAAGGAAGAGCCCTTTGCCCATTGTCAGACTTGATGTATTTAGGAAGCAGAATGTTTCCCAAAATTAAGAATAACCCCAAGGAGGCCCTCAGTCGCTGCTTCCCAACTTCCATCTAACCACAAAGTGTCTGGGACTCTCAGTGCAGCATGATGGTCTCCTCTGCAACAGCCCTCTCCTGTCCTCTGACACTGACCAATTGCCCATCTCCAACCTGAATCAGAATACAGGTTTTGTGTGCCTGAAATCCACCAGTTGTGCACAATTTCAGGAACAGACTTTTTTGTCTCTGGATAAACCCTGCCACACCAGTGAGCCCAGCCCAGGCGAGCCAGAGTGCTTCAGCAGGAGAGTGAAGTCCACACAAGAGACTACAAAATACAGGTATTCCTGCAGTTCACAACTAACTCATCACAAATAAAAAGCAGACAGACACCTCAATCTTAATGCCAGCATCAGGACAGTAAAGTGGCATCCCATTAAGGTGCCTGTGGGGTACACCTTCCACAAGGACAGGTGACCAGACATGATGCAATACAGCATGGAATGGCAGCTGGCAGACTGCCACAAATGCAGTAATCCAGAGGGATTCTGAGCAACATTTATATCATACAAAACACCACCAACATGAAGTTACTCAGTTCCAGAGAGGATTTCCTGCCAGAGCCTAAAACATCAGCAACATGAATGGGTTGCAAAGTACAGAAGTGTGAACTAACCACACAAACAGCCCTGGTATACAATGACGCAAGTCAATTGAATAAGTGGAATATTATTCCAAGCCTCATTTCCAGAAGAAGCATCTGACAGCTGTTACCTCACAAATTGCTCTGTACAAACAGGTGCAGAATGAGCAAAAAGAGCTATGCTTTCCTTCCAGATTGAACTGGAGAACCCAGGAAAGACATTTACCAGGCACAGCACCTTCAGAGAGCAGGAAAGCCATAAAGACCCTTGAGTCTCTTCCACAAAAGGATAGTACCAGCACCCATCTCATGTGGTGAGCAAGGCAGCCCTGCAGCAAAACAGACCTGATACGAAGCAAGCATATCTTAATTACAGTCATAGAATGGTTTGGGTTGGAAATGTCCCTAAAGATCTTTAGTTCCAATCCCACTCAGCCACAGGCAGGAACACCTTTCCCCAGACAAGGTAGACCAGATGATGATCTCTGAGGTCTTTAAAGATCCTTAGCTGGAAAGGTGCTAAAAATGCCAAGTGTATTACTTAAGAACACTAATCGAAATATTTCTTGACATTCACTATGAATCCAAAGGAAAAGTAAAGAGAGTACCAAATCCTCTATTTGAAGGAATGATACAAAACACCTGTTTAATAACAATCACTAAACAAGATGATATTTCCAAACCTTTTGAAATTGCACACAGAAAGGGCAGATACATCTAGATTCTCACAAGAAAAGAACGACTCACCCACTCATTTTGGTATTCTAAGAGGATCAAAAGGACCATTTAATTCTCCAAATCCCCCACAAAAATCTCTCTCAAACACATTTCAACCAGGCTAGATGGTAGAAAATGAAAATTTTGATCAGACGCATCACAATTCGGGGAGATCTGAGTACAGAAACTTGTGAGCACCTCCACTGAATGCAAAGCAGTAATTAAATGCTTCCTATGGAAAAGAAAGGTCGCCCCTTGGACACTTCTGTCAATCCACATTTAACAGACACAGCAGCCCTCTCAGTTCAAGCACACGAGTGCTCTGGTTCTTTGCTGAAGTGACCTTATCTGTCAGCCCAGCCTGTCCTGTTCAATATCTGTAGCTGTTCTTGGTACATTTTGTGAACATGTGTGGGGACGAGGAGGTGCAAAAAGAAAAAGCACAATGAACAGGCAAACCATTGGCCCCAATTAAAAAATTAAACAGGTGTCCTGAGACGGTCAGCCTGAAGATGGAGCATCTACATTTAATTAAAGGGATAAGTTTAGCAGAAAATGCCACTCCAGCTACTGTCAGAATGCATGATTAATTTGTGATAAAACACCCAGCACTGTCTAACAGAAGCAGACGGCTGGGGGACACATATTTACACAATCACTTGTTATTTCTTCAAGATATTACCAATGACCCTGGGCTTAGTGTCAGTGGATTAAAATTAAATTCTCACATCTGGTCTTTTGAAGTCTCAGATTTGCTGGAGGCTTTTCCAAGTAGCCCTGTGCAACAGTATGCCAGAGTCTGGGAAGGGGAAAGAAAGCCCTCAGCGGAGGCTGCTGCCTCTCTATCATCAGTGGGGTCACCTCTTCTAGTCTGAGTTCATCAGTCCATCACCTGCAGTGACACAAGGGCATGGCTCTTCCTTAAGCTCATCTGTAATGACAGTCCTTTCCAAGTGATTCTTTAACAAATAGTTTCATGGGTGCTGCACCAGCTGCTAATCAACTCCTGTTTCAATTAGTGGGTAGGGGTTTAGCCTACATGATTGATATACTCTGTTATTGAGACACTAAAGAGCACAATTGTTTCTCCTCAACCACAGAGACTGTTTTGTAAACCCTTTGGGTCAGATAACATACACAACTGTATCCTGAAGTTTAAGTTTTCCTTCCCATCTGATCACATTTGAAATAACAGCTGTGAGGTCCTCACTGCCTTTCAGCTAAACAGAGGGTTTGGGTTTGCTTCCAGCCCCTGAGACTCTGGGGGAAGGTTCCAGGGTCACAGCATTTTCCTTCCCCCCGTATCTTCCTCCACAGAGGGAATATTGCCTTTTTCTGGCTTGGGCTGCCCCAGTCCCCACCTGTGGATACAGCTATGCTTTGTTTCCCACAGAGTAGCTGGAAGGTTTTAAGCATTTAACAAGGCTCTGAGAACACATCTGTGGAACTTCTGCTGACTTGCTTCCCTAGGTTGACACTCCGACATAGCATAATAGATACAATAATCTCCACTCAGGGCTCTCACCATTTCACACAACAGGTAGTTTCAGAAATCTAATAACCATCTCTTTATACCAGCAAACAAACACATGGGACCCACACTGAGTGGGCCAGACCCTCCCAGGAAAGAGATTATTATTTCCCAAAGCACATCACAGTACAACTGGCATTGAACAGGAGGTGATTCGATGCAGCTGACCTCTGAATTCTACTTCTTAATTTTATTCCTGAGAAAGATGAGAAAAAGGCAGGAATCACCACCTTAACCTTCAGCTCCACTTGATGTCAACAATTTCTTTCCACCCTTATCCATGGCTGTGCTCCTAGAATGAAACTGCTTTTTAGAGACATGGTGGAGTTTATTACGATTTCACCAACATAACTTTGACTGTTCTGTAATACAAGCACTTAATCAGCCACAGGCCAAAGGCAGGCAGTCATGCAAAGGCATGCAAGATGTATCACGCTTTGGACTTACACCTAGCAGAGCTTTTGGCTGTCTTGGCATTTCTCAGAGCTGTTAACAGAAGAATTTTTTATAACAACTTCAAGCAATGTAAATAGCACTTTTATTTAAAGTAGTCAGCAACTACCACCAGCAAGGACCTAAATTAATGATAACCTGGAGTATTACTACTTCTGCTTTCATGGATAAACAGAAGAGAGACAGTGCTGTGAAAAAATTATCCTGTAAGTCTGCAACTGGGTATATATATGAATTTATGATTTGTATGGTCATATGGTTGAGCTACTTCCACTGCCCCTGAAGGATTGAAACAGATCTGAGGGGACAGGACTCAGACAACATGTCAGAACTATTGTCTCCAGACCCACATTCAGCATTAACTGCCTTCTTAGGCCTTCATTCCCAGAAGTACCAAAGGAATGTCACAAAACACCCAAATCATCAGCATTTCACATCCTCACCTGGATGCTTGATTGAACTCATAGTTATTATGTTTGACACTAAAACTTTCAAAAGAAAAACCCTTCAGTTTCCAGGAAGTTTCCCACCTCACACAATGTAACTTCCATGATCTGTGATACCCACAATTAGTAGCACTATGAAGTTATGCTCATGAAATCAACTTCTTTGTACACACAGATCTTTGTGACTACACTTCCTAATTGAAAAGGGGGGACAACACATCTTCATGTATGCACAGATTCAGAACTGAGGACACCACCTTGATGCTAGAGAAAAGCACTAAAAGGAAACAGACAGCAGAAATAACTTATTCAAGAATGTGTCCTGTAAGCCCATGCAGAGTTTTGGTGTATTTCACATGGCAGTATTACATAAGAATGAAATGGAGCAATTATGGGCCTCTTCGTCCCCTTTGCTGGCTGCTGGACTAACCTCATTGCTTCTTGTTGCTATCAAAGAAAGATGGATTTTTGCAGGTTTTCTGCAGTTCTAGCATTTTCAGTAATTAAACTTATCTCTGAGGCAATCACATTTAGGATTACTGGGTTTCCCATCTCCAGGCTAATAGGGTCAAAATGCTTAGCTGCCCTCCTGCCTGCCAGTTTATAGCATTTTGCTAATGGATCATTTCCTTCCATGGGGATAACGCTTTGGCTATTAGGTATTCTCCTGTTCCACAGCAATTTTAGGTGATCAGGCAGTAATAATAAGTGTTCTTGTTATACAGCAGACCTTATTACCAGATTAAAAGAGTTATAAAGCAATAAAAATAACTTTTTGCTGGCAAAAGGACTTCTGTCAAAGACAAGGGGTACTTCTGTGATTTGCCCAGTTGTTCTCCAGTTTCCACCTCACTTCTGCTCAGTTTTCTACCGCACTTGTAGTCTCAAACCACAGTACTGTTTAGCTAGTTATACTGAATTGTTCACATGTTAGAAAAGCCCAAGTCCAACACACTTCTATTTTGACTCCTTTCCCAAGAAGCTCTGTACCTGTAAAACCCTGTTTCTTCTTTTTCCTCAGCATTACTCCTGCCTTTATTTTATGTCTCACCCTCCCTTGCCCACTGAGTCCCCCCACGGCAGCCAAAGGTCTGAGCAAATGAGCACCCCTGTGTTTTGAAAAAAGAGGGGAGTAAGAAAAAGAAAATGCAGCAAGCAAACTACACATTTACACAAAATTGAGTGCCTGTGCAAAATGGCATCACTGCAGACACCCTCAGACCCACAGAAATTGCTATTTTGTTCCACTCTTATCATTCCAAAGCAAGTTTTACGCCTCTGTGGACAACTAGAACTGCAGTCATGTCTAATACATCCTAGTCTTAATGCAAAATGGAATGACAGCAGCTTACCCCCAAAATGTGCTTTTCTGGTAGGATCATTTAATACCCCTCATTAGACCCTTCCAAATGAATGAGTTAAAGTGATAGGGGTTTGATTTTTTTTCCTATGGTACTTCAAGGCCATTAAGTTGCACAGAAAGTAATAATCACTTGTCAGGCTCTCCACTTTGCACATGGAGTCTTATTTCCACAGAGGTGAAAATTTAATAGTTCACTTGAATGCTCTTATTTTAAAGAATTTGGTTCAATCAGTGTGAACCTCACATTTTTGTCTTTTTTTAAAAAAAAAAACAAACAACTTCAGACAACCACTCCGGCATGGTTTCCATTCTTGAGAGCTCAAGAAATTATGAATTAAAGTTAATTGGGGGTAAAATGAAGCACTTTAAAGTGTGTCTCTTGAGTTCACAAAACTGGAATATGCACAGAGAAGATCTATTCAATTATCTGTGGTAGTGAGATTTGTTTTAAGGAAACCTTAATACTCAATCCACTCGTTCCTCTCACAGACTCTGCCTGTGATCCCACCAGAGCTCCCAGGCTGGGCCATCTGGCTGGATTAGTCCTGCAACTGGAGATGGTAAATGAGACTCCAACTTGGACTCCATGTAAAAACAGTGCTGCTGGTTCTCAGAGAGAAGAAGCTTCTCCCCAAACCTGAGTCACTTCGCCAGCATCATTTCACAACCTACTCCTCCAGTACTTCAAGAGGAAGTACCTAACTCCAGAGAGTAACTGCTATCTGAACAATTCTTTACTAACATCTACCAAACCCAAACTTATTTACCTTTAACCCTAAGCAGCTTGGTTAAACGCAAACCTGTACATTTTCCACAGAACTGTCTGCCTTAGTGTTGAGAGAAAAACCCCACCCCTTCAATAGGCATAGCCCAGCATCACAAATAGAGACTTAACTTGCACCCGCATCTGGCACAGGTCTGCCCCTGGGTGTGGGGGCACCGAGAGCTCTGCACAGCCCACCCAGCCCCAGCTGAACAAGGGAAGGGCACATGTAGCTGCACTGGGCTCATGGATTAGCTCAAGCACAGTGCTAAGTGGAAGCTTGACAAATTCTTATTTTTCATGCCACCCAATGGCACTGTAATACAAATGAAACACGTCTCAGACTGGTCCAGGCATGCCGTTGACTGCAGAATAGGTTTATCATACTGCACACAACCTACAATTTGCTCTGGGATCTCTCTGAGCAAAAGACAAGTCATTAGTGTCCTCTAAACATCCTCAAGGAGTGGTAAAACAAAGAATAATCATGCGCAGGCTTAGCTTTGAATAGGATCCTCATTTAAGCATCCTGTTTCCTATCTTCCACCGCATAGCTTTCAGCAGCTGAGCTGATTTACTTTCTCAGGGATCTGCTCTCCTCTCTGCACTGGCCAGCAGTTCCACTCATTTTTTGTTGGGGTGCCTAATGAAACCCAACACAGCAAGGTGCCTGGGGAAGGGGGGGTTGTTTTCCTGCCCAAGGTGGGTGCACTGGGCTCCCTCTGCCTCCTGGACAGGGCTGCTCTGTAACTTCCCCACTGGACTCCCACTTGCACCGTGGAGGGACCAGGCGCAGGGATGCCTGGAATATGAGCTCAGGTCTGCTGCAGAGAGGGAGGGAAGGAGAGTGGGATGAAGATCTGTGCCCGGCCTTTTTCACACCTTTTGATTCAGCCAGAGCTACAGGCATCGCCTGACTCTTCGCAGCTGCCTCCCACAGAAGGCCAGGCCATGCCCTGAACTTCAAGTCTGAATTTGCAGAGTTATGAAGAGCCTGGATGTCAAGTGGCCCCTCCAGGCCTCACATTCATCTAAGGTTGGCAAGTCCAGCAGAGAGAGCACTCACAGTCCAATTACAGGCATGACTAAGGAGCAGGCACTGGCAAACAGACCATGCAGCAAGGAGCCCTTTTTCCTTTTAAATGCTTTTCTGCTTGGGCAAGTCTGTACCAGGACATCTTATCTACCCATAGTATAATCTGGTAAGTATTGGCACTGCTAAAGTTTTAAATATGGCGACCACCATCTGAGATGCAAAGCCATTGTCCTCTATCATTACCAATACTTTCTCAGGGCAAATTATTCAGTATACAGAATCCTGCAACTCTAAACCTCAAGCCTACCTGTGACAGCAAATCATGCTTTGGTCCACGAAAATCAGCTTGCAAAAATATACTAATATGACCCCAAGCTCATGAAGTATTGATGGAAGGTCTGAATTTATTTTTTTCCCTGCAAAAATCACTACTCTTTTTTCCCTGCTTTCTTTATATTGTTTCCCTTTGATGAGTAATAAATAAAAAGGCAATTGAAAACAGAATGCAAGTGCAAAGGCGCAGATCTGAAAGGACAAAGACTCCATCTGTCACAGAGAAATCCAAAAATCCAAGTACCAGCACAGAGCCCACCTGCCAAAAAGGTTTTATGTTTATGTTAAGTGTGGCTTTAAGGAACAGAAACGTTCTGGCAGATAAAGGCAGCCATGAGAATGACTGAGATGCACAGACAATAATTCCCTCCTTTGATTTCCTCTACTGTCACTGCTATCGGTTAGACATCTGAATGAAAAATCAGCTTAGAAACTTTGATCCCTTTAAAAACAGAAAAACAAACTCTGTAATCCGGAAATCCTTGGAGGAATATAGAACTTTAACATCTCCCTACGCAGAAATTTGCTGCAAAGGTGGGGAGAATGGGTCTGGCTCCTGCCCCCCCTTTGCAGCACTCTGCCTTAGCCCAAGCAGCCCAGGGTCCAGCACGGCCAGGCAGTGAAACACAGATGTCTCTGCTCCCTTCTTGGCCCTATGCAAGAGAAGGGAATGTGCTCTTCAGTGCTGCTAATAGAACATACCCACCCTCATGGCTTGCTTTGCATGTTTAAAAAAAAAAAGGCAGAATTTAGGGTTGATATCTCAGGCAGAAATGGCAATGACTGAGCGGCCAGTTATGCCAAAGGAGAGGTTCCCTGTATAGTTCAGATTCCTCTACAGAGGTTTGTTTTTCTTCACTCTGTTTTGCTCCTATGAAACAGACTGAAATATCCATCTTCTTCCCCAGAGCTCAGCCCTTTAGTTTCACCTCAAACAGAAAACAACACTACTCCTTTACTTGTCAAATTAGAATAAATTTTATGGTTTTTTTGGCCAAAGGCCAGGACCCAAGTGCTAGAA
Source organism: Grallaria varia (assembly GCA_013396735.1). Lineage (NCBI taxonomy): Eukaryota > Metazoa > Chordata > Aves > Passeriformes > Formicariidae > Grallaria > Grallaria varia. The sequence goes on from VWZG01006606.1 coordinate 45,763, forward strand.
AATAAAAACACAACGGGCAGTACTCAAGGGCAGAAAGAGCAGAAATGAGAAAGGGGCAGCTTGGTAGTAGCATAGTTAAGTGTCCTGAGATAGTACTTTAAAGGACTCTGTTAAACATCTCAGCAGTAAGCACTCTTGGATACAGGCACCACAGACAAGCACTGGAGGTAAGAAGCCCCCCAACTGCAGGACTATCACCTATTTCATCACAAAGGACCAAAGTCTCCTATGAATCCAGAGTGCCACCTGTTCATTTGATCACACAGAGAGGCACACAATTGAATTAGAGACTTACCAAGTTATCCCCTTGACACTTGGCTACGTGCTGAATCCTGCCCTTTCCCATCTAGCAGCTGAACTGGGCAAGCTCCACCATCTCTGGTGGGCTCCCAGTGGGACCAGGGCAGTAGTGCGGCTGCAGGAGAGCAAGCCAAGATCCCCTCTGAGTCACAGGGGCAGGAGGAAAGCACACAGGTCCAATTCCCAGCTACCTCCTCCATGCTGGTGCAAAAAAAATCAGTTCTTTTAACCAAGTTGGCCCTGACTTGCTGCAGGAAGCTCCCTTGCAGGGCACATCATTATTATCCATGTCACCTCCACACCGTTCCTCTTCCCAGGACCTCCTGGGCTGTCTGCCTGCTAGCTCTAACCCATTATTGCAGAACATGGGAAACACTTGAACTTTCCACAAAGCCTATCATATCCATGGCCACTACAGGCAACATTTTCTTCCTGGAGTCCCCCTGTGTCCCTCCCACAGAGAGGCAATAGCAGCTGGGTGCTAGACCCTCACATCTGAAGCAATCCGTGATCTGCCTTCCTTTCCTAACACAGCAGTCCCTACTGATGGCTTTTGTTCCAACAGACCCTGAAGAAATGCCATAGCATTCCCACAGGCCTTGGTGAACAGCACAGCTGCTACAGATGAGCCCATCTCTCTGCTGCACCTCCAGTGCCTCTCCCCCCTCATCAGGACACCTTTGAGGTCTAATGTGCACCCCAGATGATGCCCCTCAGTGGGGTTACTGGGAACAGCCCCCTCCTCCAGTTCCTGCAAAGGAGCATCAGCCCCAGTGTGGCAGAGAGGAAGAGCAGATATGAAAAACAACTGGCTTGAACACCCCTGAACCCTGACCATTAACTGTAATTGTATTCTACATCAATCACACGAGTTTTCCCCTTAAAGGTTATTAAGTATAATTTCTACTATGCAAATAGTTCCAGCTTCATTAATGGATTTTTGGTTTCTAGTAGAAGTTATTCTTTGATGAATGTCTCCAGATGTCAGTGTCTGAAAAAAGTATACTGGGGGGAAGAAAATTCTCTCTGATGCAATGCAAAAAGGTCCATTGAAGAGAGGGGGCTGGGGAAGATAGAAATATAACAATTAAAATTCCTTTCTCATGACCATTTACAGATGCTCCAAAGCATCTCTAAATTAAAGGGATATGTCACAGAACATGGATGCTTCTGCCAAAAAGCAGCATTAAAAATGACAAATTCTAAACAGCCTGAGGAGTTTTGTTAAGTCCAAGGAGCAAGGTTTTAACAGCTCAACCACGGCAGAGTGGGTAGACAAAAAAAATTAGAAAAAATTGAAGGACAATTGTGTCCAACAATTCCAACAGTCAGCTGAGGAAATGGAGGAGAAGTGACCAGGGAAACACTATCCAGCAGAACAACCAGCCAACATGAGACCTATAGATTTTTCAGATTTATTCCTACAAGATCATGTAGTTTTCCTACCATCTCATCTTTAATGGATTCAGAATGCCAGCTACTATAATCCTGGTTACCACCATTTCCTAAGCACAGATTTTTTTTATAAGTGTTTAAAAGCCCTGGTGATGAAAGGCTTCACCTGATACCGAAGTTTGCCAAATGAAGACTGCCCCCATACATGCACACCTCAAGTCCCAAATCAAGGCAGAGAGAAGGCTGGGGGACTGCATTTCCTCTGCTTTGTCTATTGTTTTTCTCCTTCATCTGATCTGCACTCCTGGGAGAAATTCTTCTAGAATGTTTTCTCATTTATATTGCAAGAAACCTACGCTGGTATGCTTGAGTTGGGGATCTCTTTTTTTAAAAAAAAAAAAGCCATCTGCCTAAACTTCTTACACCCTCTTCCATTTAGGTTTACAGTGAAAAAACTCAATTATAAGAAATACAATAAATATTTATTGAACTGGTGAAAGCAATAGCATATGCTGCACACGCTCTGTTTTCCTGGATAATTTTTTTCTCCCCCTGCATCAAGCCCTTGTTCTGTCAGAATTGTTTTCATGTTAGTATTAGTCAGTCACTCCCCATGTGTCAGTAAATGCAAAACATGCCTGCTGTGAGACAGAGAGCGCGGGTGCCACTTTGCAGTTCCTCAGGATGCGAGCTGGCACAAAGACAAAGCGCACACAAAGGATGACAGGCACCACAGCCTGCTCTTCCAAACAGCAAACTGTGGAAATGATAATACCTTGGGAACAGGGTTGAAGTGTGGGGCAGAAACATATAGATTTCAAGGAGCTGAAATTCAGCTGGAGCAGGCAGGGAAGGGTTCCCTGGCAGAAAGCAGACCTGCACAGCACAGCTGCTCAAGGAAAGCAACATCTGTGCATGGGGTCAGGTACCACAACCTGCAAGCAGAGCCTATTAAATGGCCATCTGTAGATGGTTTGCTTATTTACAGGCATTTCAATAGTACAGCTCATCATTACCTAATAAGTGTTAATCAACTTGGCCATATTACGCAGCTGTAAAAGAGGTGGGTTTCCATCCCTTCTCCAGCCTACAAAAAGCATTAACTCTGGATGGCTTCACTTTCAGGGACTAGGCATTGGTTTGATTGGAAGCCTCCCTCTCTGGCTAAGAACTAGCCTAGACCTAGAAGGGGATTTGGCTCAGGCTCTTCTCTGTGTGGTACTGGCCAAATGGCACAGGCTCCAGCCTCCAGAGCACTTGGGTGCTGCTCTGCACTGCTGAACAGGCTGCTGGCAAGCAGAGCTTTGAGCTCTCTGCTAAGCCTGAGGACCAGATCCAGCCCCAACCCCAGTCTGTGCAGGCGCTGGAAGAACAATCAGCTCAAAATCATCTCAGGGGAGTCAAGGCAGGCATCCAAAATGAAGAGCATGGGCCTATATGATCTGATCTCATCATAAAGAAAGACCATGGTACAGTCCGGAAATTAGCTCAGCCTTTCAGCATGCAGCATAGTGCCTCAGCCAGAAGAAAATATAGGACAGGAAATTATTGTTGACTGAATCCATCATTATTCTTTTACCATCTGTTACCTTCAGGTTAGTGTTTTTTCATAGCTCATACTGGTTTTCAGCATTGCATCCAATTTTAAGTGACCAGAAGCTAAAAAAAAAAACCAGTTCAGATTTTGATCAGTTCACCTTCAATTCCCAGGAAATATTTCTGTCATGAAAAATGCTAGAGAATCATTAATGAGCAGTTGTAGTGGAGACTTCTGTTTAATCTCCCATCCGTCAGACAGCACCTTTGGCATTGCAGTGACCCCAGGCTTCCCACAACACCTGGCACTTGCACAGTGCTTCACCTTCACTAAGCATTTAATTGGCATAATAGATTAATGTTTATCGATTAGCTGACTCAGAAGGAGACCACAACATTCTGGTTTCTGGTGTCCTCTTCTTTCAGCACATAGCCTTTAGCTGGTGGAGAGGAAGGAGCTAGTTAACCTCTTAGTGTCCAGGATTTTACAGGTTGCTGTGAACCAGCCAGTTCATGGGCAATAGGCTCAAAATACCACCACCCCACCCCACCCCCAGACATATATAATGGTTTGGACAGTCAGCATCTCTTACCCTGCATTATACCATCACTACATATGAAAGTGCATCACCTTCTACTAGCCTTGGGCAAAGAACACACACCTGGGCTGATCAGTATCCTCTCTCCAGTCAATGAACACTGCTCTTGAAGGATAACCATCAGCTTAAGAGAAGGCTTAGCAAGCACAAACACCGCCTGTAACAAAACACTTCTGTATAGAAACAATATTCTTTGACACCTTCTTTGGCTAGGATTTAATAAGCGCGAAATCAATGTTATAATCAAACGTGATACTCATTTCCTAGAATAATCCTCTGACAGCACTCGCTATTTCAGCTGATTAGAAGCATTGCTCAAATAATAGAAATTCCTGACCAGTAACTCAGAAGTCCAGGGCAAGTTTTTGATTTTAGCTTAAGGCCATTACTTCCCTTCATCCTAAACATTTACAAGTGGAGAAACACTTGCAGGACAATTCTTCCACTGCCATCTACTTAAACATTGTGTTCTCCCAGCAGTGGATGATTAAGCTTTTGAAGCCTAAGCACCAACACATTTGTGATTAACAGCCAGACCATGTTCTTCAGGTCTGGTTTTTATTTTATTTTTCATATTTCAATAGGCAGAAGCAGAGAGGGAATCTCAGACTGCAAGACTCAGCAAGGGAATGCAGGAAAGTCCTCAGGCAACAGCAGTGGGTTGCTGGCATTCCTAGGTGAGTTCTACAGGTGAAAACATCTATCTTCAAAAGACTGACTGTCAGACAAGATAGTTTTCAATAAAGAGATGAAACTGATGGGGGGGTTCTTTCTGCATTTCTGCTTGCTTTTGGCAGAGCAGACCTGTGTGTGCATAAAGGAGTTATGACTTGACAGCAAGTCATAAAGCTTTCCCTTCTTATCAAGGCAGAGCAGCTGAGACAGCCTCTTCTATAGTTGGCTTTTTAATTGAAAGATTAGAAGTTCTCTTATGCAGTTTGCAGGAGACAGCATTTCAGAGAGGTCACCCAAGGTCCAGGTGTTCTCATACCCTGATAACTCCAAGGGTGGGGGAGAGGACAAGCTGGGGGCTCTCCCCACCAGGTCAACACATCCCAATAAAGAGTTTGATGAAGAACCTCCATTACAATTCAGTGCCCTTTCAGGCTTAGTGGTAGCAGGTTACACAAATATCCCCAAACCAGAGTTCCTGTCTCCCAGGTGCCTTGTGTTTTCCTGTGCCAGCTCACACATGTGTGGAGTGAGAGCACAGCCCAAAGCAGCCGAGCCTGGGACAACAGCTCAGACCAAGGGCTGAGTCTTTGGAGAGACTTTTCAAGCAGGCAGCAACTGCATCTTCTGCTGAGAGCTGCAGTTACTGCCTGGGGAGGGACTTGACTTAGGAGACTGTAGAGAGGACAAGTTGGCAGCAGCATTAGGGGGACTTTGATTTTGTAGCTCAAGCTGCTATTTAGGCCTTCTTCATTTAACTTCCCTGTGACTCCTGTAATCCCCCAAGGAAACAACAAACACTCCAGTACTGTTGCCCAGTGGAAAAGAGCCAGGAGACAGTTTTAACATCTCCCAGCAAAAGAACAGAGTCAGAGGAGATTCACCCTCCTGCATCCCCCTCTCAGCTCAACTGTTCCTGGCATACCACAGCTGCCCCATGTCCTGGCAGGGAACTGCTGGGAAACAGCTGGTGGTGGGATGCAGGGACACACACTCAGCCCCACAGGTACAACCTATCATCGTCATTTTCAACAGCACAGAAAATACCCCACAGCCTTTCACAAGCTGAATTGCCAGGAGTAAGTCTTCAATCACTTTGAATAGGGGGAATGGAAAAATCCAGGCCATAAAATCCTGTTTTCTACACTACATCACAGAGAACAGAGGCAACTGTCAACACATCAGGAAACAGGAACCTACAATAAAGACCTTCACAGGAAATGGTCCCTGTCAAAATGAACAGATGCACATTCCCACTTACTGCTCCACCATACTCAGCCCAAGACTTATTTCCAGACTCAAACGGTTCATTATTAATGCGATTTAAAAAAAGGAAATGAAGAGAGTCATTAAAGGAAAGCACCTTGAGTGAACACCCTCTGCTTCATGTTTTAACACCATCTGCTTCATGTTTTAACACTTGGGAGAATAACCCAAACCTGGCCCACTGGAGCAGCATCTCAAGGACCCCTGGTACTGCTGCACACAAAGATACAATTACATTAAATTAGACAAAACTTTGTCTTCTTCAACGTATTTGAATGAAACTCCATTAAAATGGGATAATGTGCACTTTCTTCCCCCAGCTGATAATCTATTTGTTTTGTTTGAATCAGGATAAAAAAGCACAACAGTAGAAGTAAAGGAAATTCTGCTCTCTAAGTCTTGCAAAACTCATCCATCACCCATCTGTCCACCTCACACCTCATTATTTATTATTCAATACTCAACAAGCTAGCATGCCAGTTAAGATTTTCCCTGAAGAAATCTGGCATCTAGGCAGACAGCAACTGCTATCAAAACGTTTCCTTTTGATATCTCTGCCCTCCCTCACTCTGTCCCTTGTGGTGGGACTAAATACAAAACCTTTAAAGTAAATAGAACACTTTTTAATGAACTAGCAAAAGCAAGAGAAAAACAAAACTAAACAGAAGTCTGTTTTCTTTAGTCAGACTTCATCAGTGCTCTATTAAATCACCCTCCTCCTGGTCCCTTTCATCCAGCCAAGTTCTCACCCATAAGAGGAAATCTGGTCTCAGACACATGCAGGCTTCTGGATACAAGACACATCTGTTGTTCAAACCTCAGGTCCAAAGCGTAACTATAGTCACGATGTTTCTTTTCCAGGCATCTCTCTAATGAGATGATTTCGTTTAGAGGATGCTGAAAAAGCAGCTACCATAACCCAGAAGCATCAGCTCAGCTGGTTGCTGCCCAAGCCAGAGCAGCCAGCAGGGCTGGGTCCATCGCAGGTGACACTGACACCCCACTCCTGCAGGCGCAGAGGAAGCCTGAAGGTCAGTGTGAACACAGCCTCCATTCACCAGGGACTGCCTGCAGGTCCCCTCCGTGTCAAGGGGACATGCCCAAAGGCAGTATGACTTTCTGGCTAGGATATGCTGGCATCTCCAGTCAGTTTGGCACCGCAAGTAGGTAATCCAGCAAGAATTCCCCAGTTCACATCACACCGCACACGATAGCGGTGCCCAAAAGCATCTCCCCAGTCAGGTCTCCAGGTGCCCTGAGCCAGCCACAGTGCACAGGCTGCCTGCATGGGCAGTGCTTGGCTTTTGGGACACCCAACTCTGCCATGCATCTGAACCATATTCAAGGATATCTAGCCCTGGACTTGGATCCTCACCGCCCAATGCACTAAGAGATAAACACACAGCTGCAGCTTTCACCTCCTCCTCTATTTCAGGATTCACAGAATAATTCAACAGTGGGCACCACTCCCAGCCTGAGGTTCCAGCCCCACAAGGCAGCTCAATGGGGAGGCTTGTGCTGTCCCATGTTAAAACATGCACCTTAAAAAGAAAATAAAACCCCAGATATCTCTGAAAATAAGGCCTCCCCCATCACCATTCTCCCAGACAGAAAACAACCTTGTGGCAAAGATGGAACAGGGTAAACAAAGTGCCTTCCTCTCTACGATAACACCTTCCTATTTCTGTATCTTGCATCAAATAACATCCTCCTATATAACACTCACAGCAAGAAAATTTATCATGAAAAACATAAGACAGAAAAGGTGAGACTTTTTTTTCTTCTCTTATCTCAAAGTTTCCTGCTTGTCAGAGTTTCACACATTGGCTGATGCGTCTTTCATGTAATACATGAATATAATTTATGCAGGAATGTATCTGCAAGTGCATGTGTTAGAGGGATCTGTCTTGTGCACACATACGGGCACCTCTGCAAGCAAACAGCTTACACAGAGCCTGTGTGAATAGTTAGATTTGATGGCTGTGGGGGAAAGCTTAGTAATTTTTCCAGGCTGGTGCTTCTCCAGAGCCAGGCTGTTGGGGCTTGGGCAGAGAGAAGGCAATTTGGGAAGGAACCACACAACTGTGTGAGATGAACCGGGCTTTGGTGCACAGGTTCACGCAAGTGATGCATGGTGATTGCCACCCTCAGCTGCAGAGGAGATGCTTCAAGCACAGGATAGTCTTGGCACTTCCAGGTCAGTCGTGTGCCAAAAGGGACACAGATCCACAGCAAAACCCATACACACCAGTACACTTCTCATGCATTCACCAGAAGGACCCTATCATTAAGTGTGGGTGACAGCATGCACCAAAATATTCAAAAAAACCCCAAAAATTAAATTTGAGATTCTGCAAATGTTAGAAAAAAAAAAGAAAATTGCACAGGATCTTTGGGTTGGTTTTGATCTTTTTAAATACCCATTCCCCCCACCCCCCAAATGCCTCATTTCTTTTATATTCTAGTAGCTTACACTAGGAAACTAATGCCTTCATTCCCAAAATTCATTATGATCATTAAGGTTTAAAGCCCACTCAGCAGTAAACCAAGATAAGGAGTAAATAATTTCTCTCTGGCTACGCTGCAAGGGGGCGGGAGAAGCCCTGGACACCTGCAGGGTCATCACATCCATTGGGGCACACAGAGCTGTATCAGGCCTCAGTGATGGAGAACTGCATCTTCTTCAGCCTCCCTGGCTGAAGCATCATGTCACCCATCATATCAAGTAACTGCAAATGATAAAAGGTGTCGTACAAGCAGTGCTTAGCTCTGCGCACACACACCCAAAGTACAATATTGTGGTAGGGAAATGGTCTTTTAAAATATCTTGTCTCTAGAAACAGCAGCATAGTCTAAAAAGTCAGTTATTTCATAAATATAAAATAGCAAGGCTTGCAGTTCTCCCTGGTTTTTTTATGAATCTGCTTTACTCTTTTAGCTGCTTACTCATTTGCACTTACCTTTTAGTCTGATCATGTTAGAGGTTTTGGAACAAGTACAGAGGAAGAATAAAAACATAATGGTTTCTCACAGCTCGAGGGCATAACTCTAATTAAAAAGAACATTCTTGCTTTTAGCACCCAGACTTCTCTCTCCAAAATCTGAACTTTGACATTTTCAAACTGAGATTTAAAACAAGAAAATAATTCTCAGTGCCATGATGAAGGACTGCCTGCACTGTACAGCGGGAAAGGGGAGGGGTGAGGGAGAGAGAGGTTCAAGGCTAATAGACTTATCAGGGAATTTGAGTTCGGAAAATGCAGATTTGCTCATCAGCAAGACCCCAGCTCACATTCACACATGAGCACTGAGGCAGCAGCTCTGTGCAATGCCAGAGTCCCTGCACGTATCTGTAGGATGTGCTGCTCTGCTTAAATGAGCATGTGCACTAATACACAAGCACTGAACGGTGCATTTGCCCCGGCACACCGATCTGATGTGAACTGCTATGCACCAACACACATTATACTCTGAGTCCATAGCACTGAATGGGAGCAAGGGGGTCTGTGGTCAAATCCACTACCTGGCACTGTCAGCCACCCCTCCCTCTGCCATGAGCTGTGCTGCTCATCTGGTGTCACTGCCCCACAGTCCAGCAAGTTCTACATGTAAACTCCTCTACAGGTGATGCAGATACCTCCAATCCCATCCCACATGGCCACACACTACACTTAACAGGCACAAAGTGGTTGGTGCCACACATGACCCCTCTGATCACAGACACACCCCTGCACACTCCCACAAGTGACACCCCAGCTGAGTGTCCCCTGCCAACACACCCAGCAGCATTAACACAGCTCTGTGCCTGCACACCCAGGGGTTTCTCCCAGCTTGCTTCAAAAAGCTCCCTCTGAGTAAGAGCAGACAGAAACCCAACAGGTAAATCCCTGGGGATACATCCAGGGCCAGGCAGGAATTTATGAAGTGCCTCATCCTTGCTCCATATCCAGATGCAGCTGCTCAGCCCAGGCTCAAGCCACCAGCTACAGACTATGCTGTTTTTAACATGCAAACTCAAAAAAGCCTACCAGGCACATAAATACATACACACACATATACAGGAGTGCCCCAGAACACCAGGGCAGGCTTACCCAATGCCTCTCTGGGCACTAGGTGTTTTATAGTACCCCTGCTCCTGTAGCACTACCTAATACAAGAAGACTTCCCAAAACTCTTCCTCCTAGGCTTAGCTGTTCCTCCCAACTCCAACACAAGCAGCTTTGGCCAGAGCTTCTCTCTTTAAACCTCTCCTAAGTGCCCTTAGATATATAAAGCAATAGAACACCTTTAGAGAGAAAATCCAGGATGTTTGTGACCAAGGCTTCTTACCCCTCACATACTGGAAGATATTACCACATGAAAGAAATAACTTTAGAAATTAGATGTAAATGTTACTTAGTACAAGTCCCACACCACCATTTCACAAGTCACTTTTGACAAACAATGCTCACACATACCTGCAGAGTAGAGTCCAGTCCAAATGCTATTTCTGCCACCAGAAGACTTTGCAGAAACTCCAGGGCCAGCATCAAACCTCAAGAGCCAGAGCTCCTCACTGGCAGAAAGGCTAAAACAGTGCCTTTGGTTACAGGGTGAAGCCCCTTTTTCACAGCTCAACAGCAAACAGCCAAGGTCTCCTCTTAAACTGTACAGCTTCACAGTTAAAAAGGGCACATAAATGACACCACATTTCACCTGCAACCATGCCCCACTCAACCTCCCATCCCTACCCAGCTCTGTAGACAGGCCCTTCATTGACATATTTAAGCCATTGAGTAAATTGGCAGAGCAAAATGAAAATTGGCAACATGTGCTGCTGCATCACAGGTGTGGCAAACGAACACCTTATTTCCTGCACATTTTTTGCTTACAGCCCCCTTGTGACATATCAACTATAAATCTTAAGAATGTTTTAAAATATGTATTTTTTATTTAGCTTCTTATAATCAGATAAAAACATTCACTTTTGGATTAGGAGTGGGGAAAAACAAGGGAAAGTGTAGAACCATAACCTCAGAAGGCAAAAATCAACAGACACAAGATCAAGAGATAAACAAATCAAATTTTTCATGTTTGGAATAAAGAGTCATTGAAAAGAGCAATTTGGAAAGGCGCATTACAATTACTAAATTGGTAGCAACACAAAATTAACTCATACCACTCTATTTTAACTTCAACAGATTACACATCATAGTTCATTTCCTCTTGTAAGAACTCAATAAAGGAGCAATTAAATTCTTATCACCTCCAACCAATATTAGTATTAATTTTATTTTAAACATCAATATAGAGGAAACATTTACTAGCAGCAAATAAAACCCCACATATATATGGATTTCTACATTGAAAATCAGTGTGTCAGCTAATGTGAACAAATTACTAAATCATTTCAATAGTTCACATCCAGCACGTGTTCCTTCACAATGCACATGTAGCTGCACCTACTGTGACAGAGCTGGAGGATTTTACACGTGGAAAACATGCACCCTTATGGGCCAGGCTGCCCACTGCAGTGCCCCCGTAGGAAAGGAGATTCTCCATAACTCAGCATTAACCTGACTGGCAGAAGCACTGAGCTCGCAATGCAGAGAGCTAATGAGTGCTATCAGAACAGCACATGTTGCCCATAGAAACATTTGTACAAGGAGCATCCTTGTGATAGGACATGCTGGAAAACTCAGAAGCAGCTGCAGGATAATTTATTTTTGATTTAGAGTCCTCATCCTGTGTAACAACGTTAACTAGCTTCTGGATGATTGACCAGCTTCATCCATCAGATACTTCAAAGAAAAATAAAGCCACTCTGGAAACGTTATTGTAGGCAGATTTTTTTTCCCCCACCTTTGCTTTTATTGGCTATGGAAGAGGAAATACTTTCTTCAGTCTTCATTTGTAACAGCAAAATCGCGCATGCACATGAAACCTTGAAAAGAGCTGGACATGGACACACAACATCTGTCCAGCAGCTCTACAGAACTACAGGCCCCAGAGTATCAAAGGGAGGGAGGTGATAAGGACCATCTTCTCCACCAGTGATGGGGGGTTTGGCTGTTTCGAGAATGTCCATCAAAGCGCTGCAGAATTTTGCAATCATTGTCCTGCTGGGGCTTAGTTTATTTTGGGTTTTAATTTTCTCTACCAGTAATGTCTAATGAGAGCAGAGGCTGTGAAACTCCCCCACCGTGCCAGCGCACACAGAGGGTTTTTTCAAGTCATTTAAGAGTGATTTAGACACTTGAAAAAAAGCCCCAAACCTCAACTAATTGTTTGCAACTAAGTTATGGCCCGATTTCAATTATTCCACTGATTGATCATTAAGTGATAGATTTTCAAAAGAACCTAATAAAGAAAAGTGTCCAGTTCCCATTAAAATGTAATGGGATTGATCCCTAATCTGTTCAGGCTCCTTGGAAAAATCCAGTTTAAATTAATCTGTGGACAAGCTCTGCACTTTTGAGACTACGAGTTAGTAGAATTTACTCTTACACTGTATAAATCTGATGAATGCTAAATAAGATGCTCCTAAAGCATCTGTCCATATGCCTCTGTCCTGGACAACGCCATCCGTTCTAATCCAGTGCTGGACTTGGGCAATAGAAATCCCCTAATTTCCACGAACCATATGTTAGCTTTGGCATATGGAAAAAATATGCAGTAATGAGAGTGGTGACAGAGCCAGATTTCTTTCCATATGTAATCTAGAGTATGACAGTCTCTTCAGAGGAGAAAGCCAGGTACAGCCCAAGTGCATCCCTGCAGGGAGAGCCCAAGTTGCCCAGTAAACACATTGTAAAAAACTCTCACACACAGTCTTCAATAGGATGAATTCACTGCATAATTATTTTATGTATCCTGATACAAAAGCTGGTTGTCTGCCATGAGTACTCAGACTTCCAACTGCAAGCGAAAACCTGATTATTTGGTATTACTGAGAATGCCATTCTTACAGAAATTCAGAAGTCTCCTGATAGGATTTTATCAGTATTTCAGGAAAAAAAAAAAAAAAAAGGATGTATCATTTATGCAAAAAAAATAAAGCACGGTTATGAATTTGTGTCCTTCTAGTGTTGCTGTTAATGCTGCTAATGGGCATCTTCAGGCTCAAAGGAGGGATGCAGGTGACACAAATGGGAAGACAGTGAATATTTGCCTATCTGGGATGCAAGCGACACAAAGGAAGACAGTGAATATTTGCCCAGCTTTGCCCAACAGAACTTGGGCTTCAGTCACAAGCAAAAGACTTGTGATCAGAATGTGCTCCTCTCCTACCCATTTCCTCACAGACTGAAAGCTCTGCAATCAAAGCAAAAAAAACCAGAAATCCAGGGAAAAAATTTGGCAGACCCCCAGTTGTTCAGCTCAGCGACCCATCCCCACTGTCTCACCTCATCACTCTGTGGAAATGACTGTTCCAGGTCAAGCACAAGTCCGGAGGACACCTCCACTGAGCTGAAACCAGCTTTTTTCACCTGTGCAGCAGTGGAAACCCACCGTGGGGGTGCAGATCCTGCCCAGCGCCGGGGTCTCTGCCCACCCTCTGCAGGAGCAGCAGAAGGCAAGGTGGGATGGGATGTTAACCCCTCGGAGATGTACAGCTGGACCTGACCTGGATCCTGGTGACCCTGACCCTGCATTAGTTAAGGCAGACCTCTACTGCGCCTCTCAGGAAAATGACTTTGCCCCAGCAAAGAGAGACATAAATTATCTCTGCTCCTATGCTGGGCTAATTCTTTCCCTCTGCAAGGCAATTCATGTCTCTGAATAAAACAAAGCTCCTTCCTTCCTACCATGGTCGCCTCCAAGCAGATGATCCTACTACGTTCTCTATTCTAAGTGCTGATACAGCCCAGAAAGGTTATCTAATTACAGAAACAATACTTATTGGATGCACTAATGCTTCTGCAATTTTAATAGCAATATGATAGCTAGGATTTATATTATTTTCCCTTTCTGATTAATTATTTACACAGAGACAAGCATAGATTATTAAGTACGTGTGTGCTGTGCCAGGCTGCAAAGAGATTTTTTAAAAAGAAAAGGGAAGAAATGGACTCTAAACTTTTTGGAAACAATCATCCCAGTGTTTTGATATCCTGTGACCCAGCACTTTGCATCAAGGCTCCTGGTACACTGGCTCAGAGCGCAGACTTGATCCAGGACACTGCAGGTAATGTTATAACCTCCCAGTTTGGTAGCAAGCTATAGTAGGGGGAAAAACCACTAATGCCAACACATCCATCAAGGAAAGCTGTGCTTAGCTATAAGCCTAACCAAAAGCCACACAGGAGTACATGGCAGCTGGGAAAACATAATAAAATGTAAGTAGTTTTGCAGTGACTGTTCACCTGTTCTCCATGTAAGGCATCCCCAAGGTGCCAACTGGAATCTGGAGAAAGCTCAAGAGCAGCCAAGGCTTCAGAGAGAGACATCTGTCAACTACCCAACCCATTTCAGAGCACGGCCATGAGTTCTTTAAGCAGACAGTTCCCCTCCTTGTAGCAAAAAAGAAACCCAGCATCTGTCTGAAATTTATCATACTTTCCAAGGTCAAGTAATTCTTGGAGATTTGCCCCAGTATAATTTAACAGACGTCAGATAATTATGGCTAAATGGCAACATTGAGCCTGGTCAGTTATTCAGGTAGGATGATCTCATTTTTAGTATTTCATTACAAAATTTTTATATTAGCCTAAGATTCTTAAGCCTACGGATAAAATTCTGCCCTTTATAGAAATCTGAAAGCCATGGCCATTGTAAAACCATTCAGCTTGAAAGACAATTCTTTGTTTCACATCTGTGCAAATTCCTCCGCATTTGTTTATCATTCTGCATACCAAAAAGCAGTTTGCTAACTTTCTGCAAGTCCAGATGTTTATATGAAATGGTGCCGTTATTCTCCTTTGCTGCAGTGGTAAAATTAATAAGAGGAAATTCCTAAGGAGGTAAAAGACAAATCTTTATGCTTATGTCATTAAATTCATTCAGCCTGGAAAGAAATTAATCCTATCAAGTTTTAATCAGGTGGTGACTTTGCTTTGATTTGTGGATAACGGTTTTAATAAAAGATATTTCACAGAACAGAAGAATCTCTAGTGCAAAATATCCCACAGCCTCCTCCTCTGACTGGGAGTTTCTAGTCATTAAAATAAAACAAAACCAAAAAAAAACCCAACCAAAAGCAGAACTCTCACTGCCTGCCTCATCTGCAGCTATGGAAATGTGAGAGGTCAGAGGAGAGGACCAAAAAAGCAAGTCCTTGGAAAAAGGGGCTGGAAAAGAAAAAAAATCTAATTAGAGTGACTCTAAAATCCCAGCACCACCTCAGCGGTTAGTGGGGAACAAAAGCAGGGGTCTGTGAGCCTGAGCAGGGCACGCAGCTCCTTCTCACATCTGCCTGCACTGCAGCGCGGATGGATCAAGCAAATCACTCCAGGCATAAATTTGCCACAATAGATGGAGGCCATTCCTCCTCCCCCACCAGGGGCAGGCAACTGGAGCTGCAAGGCTGATCCACCAGCCTGGTGGATCACAATCACACCAGTGGAGGGAAGGAATCCTGCCTGTCCCCACACGATACCCTCCAAGTGGCTGGAGGACAGAGAGGTACAAGAGACTCGTCCTGACGTGCCACCAGTTCAGCACCCAGAAAGGAACTCCACGGGGTGATATCCCATGTCTGCACAAACACACCTCCACAGGAGGAAGAGATTTGGAAACAGAAACGTGCATGTATCACACAACTCATACAGGTCATGGTTTAGCTGTGGGGCGATTGTACAGCCACAGAAAGAGACCTGAGCCACACCAAAGGCTGCAGAAACATGGACCAAGGATGAATTTCATCTTGCTCAAGACCTAAAGGGAAATCAGCTGCTCCAGGAAAGGAGCAGGAATGGGGTAGATTTGATTAGGTGGGAACTGCAGGTAATAATAATCTTGATACCTTCACAGGCTTGGGTGGTAGGGAAGATGACACACACCAAGGTGAAAGGGAAAGCAGAAGTACTTGTGTATGAAAAGCAGAAACCTCCTTGCCTGTGCCCATGTGCCCGTGGTGTTTGCAGTCACACTGCAGCATTTTGAGCGCTGCAGCTGCACCTTCCCTCTGCAAGACAGCCCTGCTCCCTCACCCACGACGTGCAGCACTGGAGCAGGATGGGGTGGGAGCACCACTCTGCCTGCAAGGAGAAAAGGCAGATCTAGGCAGTGTTCCTGCCCCCTCTGTTCTACGGTGAGGGCTTCACAATACAGTAAATCTCAGGTAGCAATGAGACCTGCTGCGTGGGGAAAAGCTGAGTGTGACTGAGAAACCCTTCCATCACGCTGTCACAGAAAGCAAGTTCCCTGGGGCTTGAAGGAAGGCTGTGCCTTAAATTATTTGCTCTTTAATGGGCTTTTTCTTTGCAATCAGCATGTGAACTTTGAAAAACTACGGGTTTGGTTTCTCGAGTGTGCAGTCCTGAGCCGGCCAAACCCACGCAGGTCCCTGTTCCCCCCTCGCAGCCGCCGCCGCCTGATTGGCAACCCTGCCACAACAGCCTGCCTGCAATTTCTACATTATGCATGGTATTAAAAATAATGCGCTTCTGATTTTAAAGAGAGTTTTAAAAAAGATGCCATTGGAACATCACCTTCCTAAAAGCTAAAAAGATGCATTTTTACTAACGGAAATATAACCCCAAAAAAATCCAGAACGGGGGATATGGCACACCTGTGCACCACAGACTCGGACTAACAGGTCCCTCTGCAACCAGCAGGGTTTGGAATACGAGTGGAGGATCCATCAGGGCCAATGCAAGGGTAGGATCAGGCCCAGGCTCTGCTCTTACCCCTCCGCAGAAAGAGGACAGGCGGGAAGGGTGTTCCTGAGGGACACCCTGCACAGCTGATTGTTCTCCAGTGCAATGCACACGCTGCAGCAGGACCTGGTGGGCTCTGCACGACCCAGCTTCAGCTGGAGAAAAGGGCTGGAGTTACGAGTGATCTGCTTAGGAGAGACTTCTCCCTGTCTGTGTCAACCCGCCCACAGCCCCCTCCAAGCCTGATCTCTGTGAACAGTCACGACTCAGCCCCCAGCACACAGAGGACAGATGTTGTCCCCCAGGTTACACGTGGAGCCTCTGGTGGACCAGAGAACTAAATCAAGTCCCCAGCTGTTCCCTTCACTGTGAGACCAACTCTATTCTCCTTGTGCCCTGCAATATCCCATATCGATTTCTTCCCGGTCTCTTCCTCCAAGGGCCCAATTGCCATTAACATTTCTCATCCTCTAGGAGAGGTGCAGAGGACTGGTGCTGAGCAGCAGCCTGTAACCCCTCCTCACAAAACTAGCTTAGTCTTTGTTGCACTCTATTTACTTCTGTTTTCCAAGACTAGGGAAAAGCAAACAATGTAGAAAACCTTTAATTTTACATTTTTTCCCAGCTGGTAAAAATGATAGCTAGATATGCACACATCAGTATAATCATCTCCTAAACAAATGGCACAATGACAAACTGAGGGGGCGGGGAGAGGGGGAGCAGAGCACAAGCTGGTGTTTTCAATTTAGAAAGTATGCATTATTTACACTGCCATTATTCCACTCAATTTGAGTTCACGCTTTAGTCCTAATTTCAGTATAATCAAAGTCAATGAATATTTAATCAGCATTGCTTCCAGAAATTGAGTAATGCCATTAACATAATGTCCCCAGGACTTCAATGCTGATTTTCCTCAAAAGCATGGGACTTCCACTCTTCCTGCCCTTCCCCCCATTCCCTTAACCAGTTGATGCTCTGATCTCCACCTTTGATGGGTTTAACAAGGTGGAACCTGTCCAAAATGCAGGCAGTGGGAGAAACATTTCCCAAATGCAGAGATGTCTCACCATTCATATTGATCCAGCCCTGGGATGGTTAATAAAAGTAGAGCATTTCACTTCAATATGGCTCAGTATGGGAAAGCATCATAATAACAATAATCCATTTGCACTTCTGGAGTACTTTTCAATAGAGGGGCTTGAGTCATTCTCCAAACATTAATTAATGCCTTCCACTCCCCTGCAAGGAAGACAGTTATTTATGCGATAGCTAATCTACAGATAGGAAAATTGGAGCATGATGAGGTTAAGTGCCTGGTTTACAGCCACCCAGGAATCCAGCAGCATTTGGGCAGAAGTTTGGAGCTCTGACTGGCTCCAAGCTTCCTTTTCTAACCAACAGACTGTGCTGCTTCACTAAAATAAGATCAAGAAACGCAGCAGTGCCTATGAATATTTATGAACAATACAAAATTACAGCATAAAAAATTGTACAGACATTTCAGAGCTGCTAAGTGATGGCTTCAGAGCTGTATCTCTGTGTGCACAGAGCATTCCGTAGTCTGAGCACACATGCCCCCTCCAGTGGGGCTGCATCTAATCTATCATCTTTTCTAACATGACTATCACTGTAATATCTCAGCAATGCCTTCAGCTGAAGATCTATCACAGCCTTCCATCTATCTGGGCTGGTTCATAAAGCTTTTCTCCATGGTGCTGGAAAATCTGTGGGGCATACGGTTTTAAATACTGGATAAATTCCCCACTTCCCCTTCTGTAAATCTAGACAGAGTTTTAATGCAGCCACTATCAGTAATGAACAATCTCTTGTTCTTCCATAAAATTAGAATTAATCCTTTTTTATGCTAATCAGGAAGGAATAAAGTTAATTTTTGTTCGCACTCACAACACATGCAGTTGGGAAGTCTGAGGTTACGTATAGAAAGTACTTTGAAAGTTATTCTAACCTGACTTTTTTAGAGGGTTTTGGTAGTTTAGGACCATCACACTTTCATAAACTCTTCCATGAACAATTTCTTGTTTCATAACAGCTGACTACAGCTTCTCCAAAGGTCCCCAGTTTGCAAATCTATCCATGGTTCTCACCAAGCTCCAGCATGTCACGGGCTCTCCTTAATGCAGGTGCTCTTTTCAGTAACTACATTAAGGATCATTTTAGAACTGCTGGAGATTTTGGGTTGTACAAGTGCACGTGGTATATGGAAAACTACAGTTCCCACCTCTAAGAGTGGCCTTCAAAAATACTTTCTCTAAACATTTTGCAAAGTTGTTCAGCCTCAGACCCAGTAATATGGGATTATTTTGCTGAATTACATCCTGGTTGTGACCAAGTGTAGTCCTGCTGGTCTGGCCATGCATTTAGGCCAAGGTTGGCAAGAAGGAAGTGGCATCTGATGAATTTATACTCCAGCTTCATGTAATTATCTTGATGCAGGTCAATATGAAGATTGAATTTGCAATCATTTACAAAGCCTTACTCTTGGCTCGTGTCAAGAGTTTGCTCTTGCAGATGCAATGGAGGAAATAAATGGTGAAGCTGGAAAGGGATAGAGGAGCAAAACCTGTGCCTGTAGAGGGAATGAGGAAGTATTTTACTTGAGCGGGAGTGGAGAGGTATTTGTTACAGTCTGAATAAAGGTGGAAAGACTTGGTCAGCTCAGAAGCTCAAGTCAGCTGCAAAGAACAGCTTGTACATGTCACCTTGGCATTAAAAATCATAGAATGAAAACCCCCCTATAATCTCAAGGAAAGCACTTCTATAAGGCCAGGTAGCATTTTTCCAACCTATGTTGCTCTTAATAACAAGTATTTTGAAGTCAGAAGATTAATGGTTCTGTGTAAGTGACATATTCTCCCGTCTCTTGAATGAAGTTGTCTCAGCTATGCCCCACCAACACCTTCTAACATCATAATGGCTTTAAACCTCAGCCTTAGAAAACACCACTCCCATCCTGGCTGAGAGTGAGCCAGGACACCAGCTGTCTTTCAGCAGTAGCAGGAAGGAAACACGGGGGTTCTGCCCTGGAAAATCCCACGTTCCCCAACTCCAAATGAAAGCTGGGGACTGACAACTTCTAGAGCTGCTTGCCTTTGAAGGAGAACAAAGCAGCCTCACACATGCCTGGTCTGCAGCTCACCAACATCCACAGAAGGGCAATCAGCTCTCGCAGTGCTGTTGGGAAGGCATTTCACAGCGCAGTTCCTGACAGGCAGAGGAAGAGTTAAGCTGGAGGGTGGGGGAGAAGCCAGAGGATTGCCATAACATATCATCAGTGGGACTATTAATAGGGTTCAGGTTATAACTTATTCATGAACTGCACTTTTCACTCCTCCTGTATGGCAGGGTAACTCGGGAACACTTATGAATGACACTACTAATGCACCAAAGAGAAAGGAAACACAGCTCTGCTGCTGTTGCACATTAAACCTATACATTGCTCTTCAAGACTATAGCAGATCAGTGGAGCAGACATGGATACCACTGTTAAAAGATCGGCCCCCAGTGCATCACTACCCCGCTGGGCCTCAGATGCCTTTGGCAGATACACAGCACATTAAATCTTTTCATCTTAGCACTACCTGCATAACTTGCTGTATGATTCCTGTTTCAGCAGATACTTGAGAGCATCGCCAGACTCAACGTGCAGCACCCGTCTCTCCATGGAGCTCCAGTGCCAGCACGGAGGAATTTCCCTGGCTCTTTGCAATTCAGAGCAATGGCCTTCCTTAACCGTGCCACAGGACAACTCACAGCAAACTAATGCTAATCAACTGGGCCAGTGCAAACAGCCCAAAAAGCTTCACACCCTGAAAAATCCTGTCCATGGGGTTTGCAGTTCACACCCACAGAGGGGTTTCGAACACCCTTGAGGGTGGGGGAGAAGAACCACCTGCACCAGGAGCTTATGGATGACCAGGCAGCACCTGAAAAATGGAAATGGAGCTCACAGAAATGTGGAGCCTCAAATTCTCATTCCTATTTTAGTTCCTGGAGGGCACTAATACTACGGTGCAAATAATTTAGGAGTTAATAGATATGGCAAAGGCGATGGGGCGTGTCAGCAGCAAGGCTGAGGAAAGAACCTTGGTATCCCTAGGGACCACGTTTATCCCTCTCACCTACACTCCTGGCAAGAGATTCAGTACTTGTCACTGGTCACTGTTTTATCTCCAGTGTCTTAATTGTCTTCCCACTAGTTAGGGCTCATTGTATGTTATATTGATTGTTTTTTTCCCTACTAATTGACTGTGTGGTTGTTGGGTTCTTTAACTGCCATCCTGAAAGGCACTGTAAATTCTCCTACATCAACATTAGTGATGGTAAAACAACAAGAGTGGTGCAAGCAATTTCACTGTTAATACAGTGGGGAAATAGGGCAGGCAGCCCTCTCTTACACCCAGCCCTGGTACACAGCCTAAATGCTGAAATTTACCTATTTTTCAGCAAGCTTCTGGTAAATATACAGATGAATACATGAAGTGTGTTCTGTGATCCCAACAAGATCCTTAGATATCTCACTTGGGCTCAGGGGAGAGACCACCCCCTGGCAAAGGAGACTCTTCACCTTGAGGAAACACAGTTGTCACCAAATCCACAAGGTCTCAGGGAGCTCTCAACCCTCTCTCAGCCAAATCACCCTAACGCTGTACATCAAAACCAAAGGTTTTCATATTCATATTCCGGATTCAAGCTCTGGTTTTGAACCATATTCTGGTTCATTATTCACTAACCGAGATGATGGATGTTCACAGCCTACAGCACGTCCATCCCAACACACATGTGCTTTCCAGCTCCTCCTCCAGTTATCTGAAGTCTGATCCAAGCCATAGAAGTTAATGGGTATTTGCTCTGGACTTCCACGGGCCTTTTGGTTCAGATCTTAAAACATTTAATGCTTCTCACAGACCTAAGGCTACAGACAGGGACCAAGGGAGATTTTCCAAGTCATCTAATTCTTACTAATTAGCTTCAGCCATGTTAGAGCCTTTGAAAGTTTGACAAAGCACTCACAAGCATTTTTAGACAATTAAATTGCTTTACCTAAATCAGTTCTCCAGCCACCATATCTGCAAACATTACCTGCATATGCAAACCCAAACTCTTAAACCAGCTACACTGGACAGGATGAGTCAGTCATGCAATATATTTAAATGCTCCAGAGATGACAGAAGGCTACAAGAAGAAAGATTAATTAAAGACCTATACAAGAAAAAAAACCCTTTTTAAAAAAAGCATTTAGCAGTGAAAGGCACTGGGCATTATTTGAGGCTTATTGAATACATGCTGGCTCTCTCTTTTCTGGAATACCATCAATACTGCAATTGATTCCAGGCCTTTTCTTAGAAGAATCCCAGTTCTAATTTAATCCTATTGAGCAGCAGTCAGAAGCCCACCAAGGGAGGAATTCTACTCGTTTTAGCAAAGCATCCAAACACTGGTTGGTTTGACAAAACCAAAAGACAGGGCGTATTTTGCCCATTTCTGAAGGGTAACTAAGACTGCAGCAGTCCCTGCTGCTGCCACTGCTTACTCCCAAGAATGCAACAACCAGGACTTTGCTTGTTTCCCTATTAAGGCAACAAAAATGCTTGGCTTAGTTTTCTGTAAAAATGAAAAAATAATTTTAAAGATGCTAAACTGTTCTATTGGTGCCTGATGCTTTCTTTTTCTTTTTTTTCTTTTTCTTTTTCTTCTTCTTTTTCTTTTTCTTTTTCTTTTTCTTTTTCTTTTTCTTTTTCTTTTTCTTTTTCTTTTTCT
>VWZG01006606.1:68152-88038 GCA_013396735.1 Grallaria varia
TTTTTTTTTCTTTTTTTTTTTTTTTTTTTTTCCCCTAGGTAAGGAGAAATCCCTCCCTACATTCTTGAGGGGACAGTTAAAGGTTCTTTTTCCTGAGGTCCTTTTTCATCTGAGTATGGCCATCCTGCTCGCCTATCCAATGCGCAGTCCCATTTCTCAGCACCTTCACATGACTTTTCAACCAGTCCATACAGGAGGTCAAGTTTCACCCCATAAGAATACGCTTTGAAAACTTGTGTTTGCTATTCCTGTGTATCCCGACCTCTCTGTTATTCCTTCTCACCCCTCCTAGACAGATGTAAGAAAAGCAACAGAAGAAGAGGAATCCCCCCTCAACACTTGAAATCTCTCCCCCAGCCTTGTCCAAGCCACTTGAGTAGTTCTTACTGTAGGTGAGGAGCTAAGGGGAGTATGTGTTATCCTGCCACATTTGCATCTCTTGCTTTAATTTCAGGGTTCTGTTCCTGGGCTTTAATGGAATGGCTAGCAATGAGCAGCAGTAGAAGAAAGAGGAGGAATTCAGCTAAAGCAAGGAAAACCTAGGGAAGCAATCCCATCCATCTTTAGATGTCACATCCTCAACAATATCTGCTGTGACCACCAATTCATTAGACTGATGCAATCCATTCCAAAATAGCCCACAGCCTGTCCCCGCTGCCTCCACAAAGCAGCTTGTTAAACACTTACAAGGTAGCAAGTCAATGCAGAACCATTTTTCTCAGACTTCATTGTTTCTCAGCATTAACCTCAGTAACCTTTAAGCACAACAAATGGACTGTTTATTTGCTTAAACATCTGCTTTGGGTTGCAGTGATAAAGGTGTGGAAAAGGGAAGGACACCTTTTGGTGGTGCTGGCCTGGCCTCTCACAGCCTTTGGCAGAGCACATGCCCATCAGCCCTGGGAGAACAGTCAGGGGGACTCTGTCTCACCACCTGAGGAAATGCCAGGTTTAGTTGGACTTTTTTTCACAGAAGGGGGATGGAGGAGTTCCTCTTTCTTTGGATCCTGCCGCCCTGTGCAGATGTTCTGTTTGGCATCACTTTGCTCTCTTATCTAATGGAGCAGCTCAGCAAGAATCTGCCTCTCCTTTCACAGTTCTGCATTTGTGTGCGTGTACCAGGGTTAACACCAGCCCTAACTCAGCCCATAGCTTTAATTTCTCCTGAAACTCAGACAAACACGCAATTCTTTGGTTGTTTTTCTGCCACGTCTTTTATGAAGCTGTCCCTGTTGTTGCCAGAATAGCTTGGATCAGGCTGTCTCTAAAACTGGATTCACACTTGGCAGCTTGAAAAAGAATAATACATATGCATGCACACACAGACCAACCTGATATACCTGTAATTCTAATTGATGGCTACTTGAGGGACAGTTCACTTTACAAATGAGAATATATGAAATACTGAGCAGCAGGGGCTACTCAGTACTTCTGCAACTTTGTCCAAATCTCAAGTATTCTGAAATATTTCCATCTTCTGCCAGTTTACGCAGGATCAGATTCTCAGTCTGAATATCCTTAACTCTCACCTTCCTCCCAAAACTGAGGTCCATTCTCCCCAAGTCTTGTTGTCCAGTCTCATCACCTATTGGAAATTCCACAGGGATAAACAAGAATAGGTGTTCTCCTTTGGCCATAGATAGTGTTCATGTCATGTCCTAAATGTCGTACCTGCCAATATTGTTTAGCTGCAAACCTGATCTGATGCTCCATATTATTTCCTAGCTCTTATTTCCTAGGAACATGAATAGACAGAGTGGCAGAGATTTAAAATGAGAAAGGGAACAATCTCCAAGAGTTTTGTGTCTGCATATTGAGGCGCCTGACAAAAGTTTGCAAGCATATTTTGCCTGTGAACAGCACACTACCCACCAGTGTTTGCTATGTCTGAAGGTGCCAAAAAAGCCAGCTTGAAACACACACAGGGGAAGGACTGAGCTGAAAAAAAGCCAATTTAGTATCTATCTGCTCACAACAACCATCAAGCACATAAATGAGTCTTGCACTCTTCTTTCCCCATCTTCACTCTGTGGCCACTCTCCAAAGAGAAGGAGGTGTGAGGAGCCAGAGGAAAGCAAAGCAAAACATCCCCGTTTCAAGATCTCATTAAGTGGGAAGTTAATAAGTGCACTGAAGCTTTCATTCCTCAAGCTGAAACAGGAAAAGTTGAGAGGAGAAAAAAAAAAAAACCACAACTTTTAAAGTGTCAGAATTTTTACTTCTCATCTTTAATGGTGCCTCTGTATTTTTAATACCTGCTCCTCCACTTGAAACCCACGGAAGAAAGGTTTAGGGAGCCAGGACTTGCTGGAGTACTTACATCCACATTTCAAAACCCAGGGCCTTCCCACAGAAAATAAGATCCTGATTGAAGCACCGCATGAAGTCTCTCCTCCATATAAACTAGAAGCTTATTAGCTACTTTTTGGCTCTTGAGCCATTAAGGCTCACTGGCTCTGTGCCTTCAATCTCATCTCCTAACATCTTCCTCTGGCCCCAAAATTTCCCCCAGTCTGCGCCGACCTCCTCAGAACTTCACCCTTCATCTCTGCAGTGGAGAGCAGGGGGGGAAGGAGACAAGGAGCTCTTCTACACAGCAGCTAGAGGGGGGCAGAGATTTAAATTTACCCAGAGGACAGATGATACAATAAAAAAAACCCCAACAAACCCCACCCAGAAACAAGCCAGATTCAAGGCAACACCTTTGTTTCAAGAACCAGAACTAAGGCCAAAGCCTGTGAGCACGACAACAGGACACACCCACCTTCAGAAAAAAAAAGCATGTGAACACGATTGTAAAGATTTACACGGGTTATAGTTAGCAAAATGCTCCGGCTTTCTTTTACATAAAAGGAAAAGTAATCCTAAGGAAACTTTTTAAGTCATCCACTATTAAGTAAATAGAGAGCAGGATCAATGGCTTCTGCTGAAATGCAGCAAAACTTCCTTGGCACTTTGGAACTCCTCTTTTGATTACCATTTGGGATGATTTTTTTCTGTTTCAAACTAAAATTTTTCTTTTGGAAGAATCAATTATCAAAGACCATAATTCCTCACTTGCTACATGTTTATTTGCTTCCAATTTCTTAAGATCAATGTTCTTTTGTCTAAAAATAATCACAAGTTCTACTAAAAGTGCACATAAATTCTAGGCAGCCTAGCAAAGCAATGCTCATAAACCATAGTCAGTGTTCATAAGCAATCCTATGACAACAGAAGTAATAAAGAATTAATTAGTGCTTGTGCTGTCCTAGGACTTCAGATCACTGCACAGACTGACCCAAATCACCTGCACAAGGCCCTGGGGACATGCACGATCCCACTTTTCAGAAAGTCTCTCCAGTTTGTGTGTTAGATCCAAAGTTATAAAAAAAATTCTGTTTGCCTAAACCGGAGCCTAATAGGTTTTCTTTATTTTTGTCTCCTAAAAGCACCTCTGTCACTTAGAAATCTGTTATTTAACTTGGAGCTCAGACTAACACCCATTAGTTTCAGAGGGAGAGAAGGGCTAGGGTACCCTTCAAACCACATTCTAGATACACCAGGCTGGATTTCTTTTTTTCTTTTTTTTTTTTTTTTTTTTTTTTCCAGCAGGTGTTTAAACATTTCTAAATTGGCATGGAAAAGGGCATTTTTAAGATGCTTGAATTCTNTTTTTTTCTTTTCTTTCCAGCAGGTGTTTAAACATTTCTAAATTGGCATGGAAAAGGGCATTTTTAAGATGCTTGAATTCTTTTCCTTTTCTTGAGAGAATAAAGATACCTAAATACACCCATGAAATCTGGGGTCTAGTTATCCGCCTTTTAGTCAACTGTGAAAACATCTGCCATAAACATGCTGAGCACACAGGAGTGTCAGAAGTGAAACTCACAGATGCCCAGATCCCGAGCTCTTAAACACGGACAGTCCCAGACCATCCCAGCCCCTTGCCCAGCGTGCCAGGGCCACACTTGCAATTGCCATTACTGCCACCCATGGAATTGCCTGAGCAGAATCAGGACATCGTCACTGTCACGGAAACCCAGTGTGTTTGTCACAGGGTACTGAATTCTGGGGGCTGGGAAACAACAGCAAGAGCTCGAGCGCCCTTTCCAAATACACCCGGCTTGGCTCCCAGCCCTTGAGAGCCTCCACTGTCTGTCCTGTGGCCACAAGGTCTCTGCTGGAGGGGGAGTTTCAGTGTGTTCACATTAATCCAGACTGATGTCTGACGCTTAATAAAAGTTTTTCTTTCTCTTGTGCTCTCCATAATTTTCACTTTGGGTCACCTCCCTTTCAGCAGCAGAAGAGGCGAGAGGATTCACCCTGGCGCTTGGAGTCAGTTGCTGACAACACATTACACTTAAAATTCCTTTTAATATTCTGCTTAGACACACTGTAAAAGAAGAATGGATATCCCAAATAATTAAAATAAGTTTAATTTGCATGGAGCTCAGGGCATTGTTCTGACATCAAACATCACTGTCAGCCATATGTGGAATTTCAACTGCCAAGTGCTTCATTTATGTGAAAATTAGCTTAAGTGTACAAAGAATGAAAAATTTATGATTATTTCACATTTTAATAAATGCAGTGCTATGCATTAATTTAGACTTCTAAAACAATTTTGACAGTGACAAGGGAATCCTTCACAGACTAAGTGCTGCAGCGTGCTGTGTTTCACATGTCCTGCGGAATTATGTGGTAGAGTGTTAAGGCTGTTATATTTTTATGTTTTTAAACAAAGATATGATATGACTATATCACTTAAAATACTTCTTCAGTTCACTCTTTCCCCTGTTCTCCCATGAGGAAGAACAGAACCTATCAATATCTTTCAGACAGATCGGCATCTTGCATTACACAAAAATGTTTGCAGCGAGAAAAAAAAGGGCATATATTACATTGTTCAATATCGTAATATATATATTCAATGCATTGGCAACTTTCCTCAGACTTTTGTTGTACAGCAAAATCATTTGGACGGTGACAGGATCTTCTGTAAGGTGCTAAGATCTGACACCAGTGCATTATTTTTCATGAGTGTCTTCTGTTCTTCAGAATAAAACATGATGCTGCACCATCTCTGTATTCCTTTTGGGCCATATGGGCCTTCTCCAGACCTAAATGGCAATCCCACAGTGTGTCTGTGCCTGGAGTACTCCAGACTAAGAGAGGAAACATCAACATCTTATGAACTGCTTCTTCTCTTGGTCCAACCAGAGCTTCCCTTCAAATGCCACTTTTCATACAATGGTCAACTTTGCATTTTGCATGGCACAATTAATAAAGCCCTTCTGTAAACAGAATCATAGATTACTTGGGGTTGGAAGGGACCTTTAAAGATCATCTGGTCCAAGCCCTCTGCAATAACCTTGGACATCTTCAACAAATGCATGAAATACTGTACAAACCCCCTGACTCAAAATGTAAATAACACAAAGAAAGAAGAGAATTTTAGCTGTTCTCAGCCCACACAAGTCTGACTTTCGTGCTTTATAGGACCTGACATTTACAGACGTGTTAAACACAGTGTACTCCCCTCTCTGCATGTATTGCACGCTCAAAATCTACATTAAAAGCAGGTTATTAACACCATCCTGCAAGAGTTCAGAAAAGAGACGAAAACCAACTTCATTCTGCCATTTCCTAAGGTGGGGCTCTTTGAACAAAGCTCTTTGGTGTATTTCCATTTCTTCTTTCTTAGTTTTTTTTTTTTTTAAAAAAGCAAACTTATAAAAATGGAAATTCTATCACATAGCCTCACCTTGAGCACAGATGAATTATAAACAGGGTTTGATCCTTCAGATCCACCTAGAGCTCTCAGCATGTGAGCTTATCTAGTAACCAAAAGAAGCAAAAAGCCTTCATCATATCTAAGAATCAACTCTGAAAGGAGATGAGATCAGACATACGCTTTGCTATTGGCTTTCATGGCTGTTTCCTGACAGCAAAACAGTACTAAGAATAAAGAACCTTAAGACCCATTCCAGCTGCTTTCAAAAAGTATGATCTGGCAGGCACAGCTCCCCTGTAAACTCCGAATCGTGAGTCAAAATCCCCACTTCATGGTGAGGTTACTCACAGCGTGCACTGCCAGAAAGTACAACCTGCTCCTCAGTGCAGGAACACCAACAGCGAGACTCGTCTGTGTTGGGGTAGGAGCAAACTTTTCCTATGGGTTTCTTTGTTCTGGTAGGAGAACCAGTCACTTGGAAAATCTGCTCACCGGGTATCAAAGAAGCAAGTGTTGTGCATGGTCACCTTCTGTTTTGCAGGTCCACAACGGGCACGTGGCCTTTTGGGTTAATGTGTGAATGGCCACTCTTTCTAGATGGAAGCAGAGCCCAGGACACTCCTGGAAGTCCCCCATGTGACATAGCTTGGTGGTCTGGATGCCACCAGCCAAGCACAGACTGTCTTCAGGCATTTCTGGACTGGGTGGGCAGGCACAGGCCGATGTGGTGACCTGCCATGCTCCCAGCTCTCTTCCAGAGGAGTCTGGAGAGAGGCATTCTTTGTATTGGCAGAAGGAAGGAGGAGGAAGGAGGTTGCTGGTATCCTTGGCTTTGCAGATGGAGCTGGAGAGAGCTGTGGGAAGACACAAAAGGACCAGCAGCTCTGAGGACTCCACACAATGCAGCTCTCAGTAAGAAGGATGCCTTTTCTGTAAAGAGTTTTGGTCTGAGACTGGGGTGAATCCCTCCACCTGGCTCTGCAGCTTGCCCTGTGAGCAATGTAGGAAGTCACTGGAGCCAGAGCTGCTCGCTCTCACTGCTCCCCTCAAGGGCTCCCCATCAGCCTGACACCACACAGGGACACCATGTGCCACCTGCCTTGCCTTGCTTGGTCCTCCTCACCACTGACCTAACACCACTACAGCCTAAAAGCTAAAGGGTTGCCCTTGTTCAGTCAAGACAAAATGAAAATACAAACAAGAAAATCAATGTTTGGGGGGGTTTAATAAGCTCTTTACTGGCATTTATGCTGCAGGTGCAAACTGATGTTTGATACAACTGATCCACCAAGGCAGGGGAAATACTGGTTCAAAAAGAAACACCCTGGGATTAAAACATCTTCCTGGGCTCTGCACTGGAGAGTAGATATCTCATAACTTACATAATCACTTCATGTGGGATTTCAAAAGTGTTCTGCTCTAGTCTTAGAGCATTTCCACCACAAACTGAAGCTAATTTTAAGCACTGATTTGAATAGAAACACGAGACTTAATATTTCTCCAACAGTTTTTACTAAGCTTTTGTGCAGTCTGTAAGTGAGATGAAAATGGTATTTGCATATTTGTAGAATAGCACGTGGATAATTTTCATTTGGAGAACACAAGTGAAAACTGCCATCAGAAAATTAAAGGGAAATCTAGAAGATGTATGCATTTAAAAGCAGATGAGGGGCTGGTGTCTGGTCCTTTATTCGGCTATCGATTTATGTAGAATACAACTCCCTGAATTTATTGGGGGGGAAAGTTTCATGTGATTCAAGGACCACAGTGGGATGTTTTCAGCCAGCTGAAACTGAGATCATTCCAGTGTTAAATATTTGCTGGGGGAGGTTAGGCCTTCAACCTAACACCAAGAGGCTGCCCCAAGGAATTGTTCCTAACTGCAGAATATTTTGTCAAAAGCACTGTCATCACATGCACTTTGCAAACCAGGAGCACTAAACCAGAGGGCTGCAGTGGGGGAGAAGGAAAAGGCAGCATAGGGAGCTTGCAGCAGCACTTAGGAACCAAGGCAGCAGCAAAGAGGGTGATGTTCTGTTTATATAAGTGGTGACCAAACCTGAACTTTTGCAGCCTCAAGTCAGTCACTAACAATCTTGCTTTTATGGTTTGCCCAGCTCAAAGCAAGCTGCAGCGAGGTATCAGTAATGAAACACCCTCTAAGGGTGCTGATGCTTCAGCAACAGCAGGATATTTTCAGAGAAGGGACAAGTGTAGTCAAGGACATTTGGCACCTCCAACTCCAGCATCAGCTCCGAGGGGAGCAGCAGGCTGGGCTGTGTTCAGGGACAAGATCCCACACCAGGAGCCCAGGGCCCCTGTTCCACACTGATCCAAATCGCCCACGGTGCCTCTATCAGCCCCACTCCCAGCCTCTGTAATCTGCCTTTGCTCGGCAGCACCTTTGCTCAACTTTCAAATGCTAGCTTAATGCTCCCCATTTTAATCTGAAACATCACCAAGGTGAGATTTCATCTATGGGATTCTTTAGCGAGAAAAAGAAAAAAGCAGAAATCAAATTAAAATCAAGAGAGATGCAGATACAGGGGATGGAGCTGAAGATGGTAATGGGCATGCAAACAAGGCTGTCAGATGATGATGCTCACACTGTGGATCAGGGTTTCTGCACTACCCCAGGGCCAAAGTCCAAGCAGACTTAGCAACACAAAAATCATTAGCTGTAAATTCCTCAGAAGCAATCAGAAAGCAGGCTTGACTCAGGTTAATGCCTTTGGTCACCTCCTTTTTAATGAGAAGACAAATTCCTGATCAACAATGTACCTACAGCTACAAATCTACCACAGGCATAATGCATGGAGGTGCACAGGGTGACTGCAGGACCAGGCGAAACAGAAAATTCAATCAAATCCTACAATGAAACATTAAGTTTGGGAAAAGACCTCTGAGATCATCAAGTCCAACCTTGGACTGAAAACCACCTTGAATGGAGGCTCTGCCCCAGTAAGGTTGTCTGGACAACTCTCTACAAGCCAATCTCCATAGGAGAGACAAGCAGAGACACACAGAGCACAGCTAATACACGTTGGCTACCTGACATACTAATATCTATTTAGGTGCCCACCCACAGCACACATCCTTCCTGTGTGTGCAAATACTGACATGTTTACACTGGGGGGATTCCAGGTGGGAGGATGACCCCGAGGTGCTGCATCCGTGAAACAGCATCACAGCCACGACAAAGCTGGGCTTGTGCCCCTAATCCTCCAAACAGGAGGCAGGGGATAAACTCAGCCACTGGCAAACGGATGTTGAACACATCCTTCCCACACCTCCCGCCAGCTGCTTGCAGCAGGGCTGCCATGAGATTTACAGCCAGCTGCTCACCTTAGCGGGAGGTGCAGTGCCACGAGAGCAGGTAGAGGAAACAGGCAGAATCTGTCAAGGATTTAAGAGAAACAAAAAGAAAAGTTAAAAAAAAAAAAGAATTAAATAGAAAAAGGGGTTGGGGGATAATTACAAAACAAGTATTTTTAATGGTTGCTGGCAGAAACCCCAACCCTTGTATTTAAATGGCTTTTTTAATTAAAAAACAGCAGGCTATGAATGCTAATCTCTCTGAGCAGAAAGCTCCTGATGGTTTGCCTATTTCCAAAAGACTAAATCAATCAGCAAGAAGGCTAACCCCATCTCGGGAACAGGCATTGCAGAAGGGCCTAAACTTTCAAAGTCTCCATGTGCTGCGCTCCTGTGCACACAAGGCAAGATGTAAACTAACANATCTGTCTTTCCTTGTTACTTCAGAATGTTTTTTTCCTAGCTAAAAATATCAGTGGAGGCCTGCCAGGCTAAAATGTGCAGTTTGAGTCCCTAAGTGTTTGGGTAGGGAATATTCCAATTGCTCCACATTTTTGCCTATGTAAACTATTTAACTTGCAAATCAGAAAGCAATGTTGTATGACACACTTGGGTTTTTCTTGGAATCTCAGCAGACATGCAGTGAAAAAAACCCAGCATACAACCAGCAGAGAGTGAGAGGAGAGAGAGAGAAAGAAAGGGAGAGAGAGGGATGTCAACCATATAGTACAAAAATAAATTGTTAGCAATTTTTCATGAACTGAGGTTTCCCAAATGTAAAGCAATTTAACAATTTTGTGCCATTGCAATTCACAGGATCTGTGGGAAGAGGGATTTTAAATGAAAATCCAGCCCTATTCTATTCTGTGTCAAGAATTATGTGTCATTTTGTTTCTTTCCCACATTTTGTATTTGTATAAAGTGTTAGAGAAAGGAAGCCTCATTGGGCAAGGACACCACCAGAAAGTGGCATGAGAAAAATCCTGGTGCTGCAGAGCAGTGGAAGGCTTCCATCCTACACTGCCTCCGACACAGCCTGGTTTAACTAGATTTGGAGCCCTTTTCAAGCCAGAAAGTTCCTGCACCTGTTTCCAAGCTGGGGCTCTCCACCCTGCTCCGAGTAGGGATGGTGCCCAAGGGCTTGGCTTTTGCCTCTGTGCCCAATGGCACGTGGGGCTGTGGTCACGGGGGCAAAGTCTGTGCCCTGGGGCTGTGGCCCAGCCCGGCTCTGTCCCTCCTGCTGCCTCTCAGTCCCACCATCGGTAACTGGAAGTCCACGTGAGCCCAGAGCCCAGGAGCAGCAGCTGCGTGGCAGGGCTGTGCTTCCACAGACACTCAGGACGCACACAGAAACCCTGTCAGTCAGCCTCAGCTCTAAGCCCTGCCTGTGGAGACCCTCCTCCTCCTGCTCCTTCCTTTCACCACACTCCGCTCTGTTGCCTGGCCCGTGCTCCCTGCAGTCGCCTCTTTGCGCACAGATGGATCTGCTGCTCATTGCCCTCCAGCGCTGCTTCCCCAGCATGTGGCTCATGGGAGGAAAGCTGGGAAAAACCCTGGGGGACTCCCTCCCTTACAAGAAGCACTCGAGCTGTGTCCTGCCCACCCTCCCTTCACTGCTCTTCCCATTCTCCCATTGCAGGGCAGTTCCAGAGCCATCAGTAACGGGCTGCGAGATGGACAGCAAGGAGCGGTTCTCAAGCTCCTCTGAAAGCACAAAGTCCCCACCTGACACACACAAATGCTTTCCCATCTCCAAACACCTGGTCTTTCTCAGCAGCACCACGCAGCAGAGCAGGTGCTGTGCCAGTCTCCTGGCCTCTGCTTTCTCTCCCCGCACTGCTGTGCCATCTCTTGCTCCTCTATCATTGTGTCAGCTCCCGCTGATGGAGCTGACCTCCCTGCTCCTCCAGCACACACATCCGTCTCCAAGCACACGGCGCCGGTGAGGGGAGTACATTCAAAATTAGAAGCTGATTGCACAGTTTGCACTGGAGCTGAGGAATATACAAACCCAGTAGGCTCCTTGCAATGCCTGTGCTTTTCTTAACCGAGGGTGCCTTGTTTAGGCAAATTGTGAGTGGGGAAAGAAACCACGGCAGAAATACCACAGTGTGCAAAAAAAATCCGAGTGTGTATATGTACCAAAGTGAACCCAGACTGGTGGTCTCATGAAGGACAGAGATGCTCAAAAAACTTTTTGTGCCAAGTTGTTACAGAGAAAGAGGAGATAAATAAGACCATCACTGATGTGCGCCTCTTTTCCAGCACCTGACTGCATCAGAAGCCATGGCTTTTGAATGGTTTCTTCAAAGGCAGGGAGAGTTTACGGTCCACCGAGACTGACACTGAGGCAAGTGACAAGAGGAAAGCCTCAAAGATATCACCACCCACTCTGCATGACCACACTCAGTGTGCCTGGACGCTTTGTACAGCTCATGTCATGACTTTGAGGCTCCCTGTAAGACTCAGAGATGAAAGTTGCTTTGCAGAGGTGCTATTCAAATTACTGCCTGGGTGCCCTTTTCTTAAATTAGGCTAAGCTTTCACTGGGATCAAGGTAGGGAACAGCTCCAAGGAATTTCTCTGCAAATTCATTTTGCAGGATGCTGATTTCTCATTATGAGAGAACACAAATCCATTTGACAAGAAATGTTCTCTTTCCATTCTCATTTTGTTTCACAACCTATGGCCTAAACCTCAGGTGATTTTTCAAATAAGCCAGCGCTCGTCCTTGCAAAGGAATCTCTGTAGGAAACAAACACGTAGAGCACGTCGGCATCTTTTCTGTGTTGTTGCATAGTGCAGCAAGAGAGCGTAGGAACACCTTGACAAAGCAGTGTATGCCCCTCACGTGGCGTGAAGAAACCAAACATACTTTGCAGACTTCCATGAATTGTGCCCCACGGCCTTGCCAAGTTGTTCGTTTTCCCCCTTTCTCAGAGAGGTGAATACAAAGGATAGCTGATGGGAAAGGAGGCCTGTGGAAATTCCCAAAGTGAGATCAAACTGAGATCAAATGAAGTCTCCTGTACTTCAGGAACGAGACCACTCTGTGCTCCAAAACCAGCAAATTGATGCTTCAGTCAGTGATGGCTGAGTTTATACATTTTCCATTCAAGTGTCACACTGACACTTGCCATTCTTGACACGGAGGAGCTAAATTTATCACTGTCTTCTTTAATATGCCCTAAGAAAGACAAAAGCAGAGATGTCCTCCTGTCTGGGTTGCTGGCAGCTTCCCGTTGTTAACGCAGCCACGGAACAGGAGCGCTACAGCCGCACCAGAGAGCCTTTCCAGTTCGATTTGCTCCACCCATTGAACAGCAGCGTGTGGATCAAACAAGGCTGAGCAGCTTGCTGTCCACCTGCTTCTCAAGTGCAACGAAGCAGAAGAAAACGACTCCGACAATTTGAAAGGGGACTACAACCAATTTAGAAGGAAATGATTGCAGTCCAACCCGATGCCTCGAACACCATCACGGAGCAATCCTTCATCACTTAGTGTTCCGGGCCTGTCACTCTGCTGATTTAAAATGAGTTTAGGTAAACTAGTTGCACAACCATGATTCACTGTAAGCCACTTCCACTCAAGAGCATCACTCTGCCTCGCTGGTACCTTTACACTTTCAAAGAGTATTTTTTTCAAAGAGCTTTTATATTTCTTGAAACCACCCTTACAGATGAAATACGGCAAATACATCCCCTCTGACGACCAAGAACCTTATTTTCTCTTGAGAAACAGAATGAGTTCTGGGTGTGGATGTAACCACAAATTTGTTTATCATATCTAGACCTAAATGTCCACCTGTAAGAGATCTGCAAGGCTGTTGATTAGAGTGCTAGTTAGATATGGAGTAAACTTCATTGGGAACTATTTTTACACTAAGACTGATCCTGAAACCTCTGGATTTTCAGATGAGAGAGTTACATTTTTGTTTGGCTGCACACTGTTGACCTTAACATCACTTGCTGTCATGGAACTGCATTAACTATTCATTGACTTTCAGACTCAGACTACAGTTCAGCATTTTCTGAGATACTTCAGAGAGAAGCCTGGCTGTGGCATTTCAACCTGAAGTTTCTAATGCCATTTACAATTAATTTCTTTGCCAAGAATCAATTCAGTCCATGCCCCTCTGTGCTCCAGGAGACTGTAGGGACTGTCAGAGCAAACCTCACAGGACGTCACTAGAGAAGTCCCAGGGAAGTCAGTGGAAAGCCAAGCTGAGCTCTCTTACTTTTGGGATAGCAGAAATACCACTGGGATAAAGCATCCACAAACCAAAACAACTGAAAAAACCCAAACAAGCAATAAAACACACAAGTAAACAAAAAATGAGCATATACTTCCAGGGAAGCCTCAGGCAGAGGGAAACGGCTGCTCTCTGTGGGTGCTTTAGGCCAGCAAATCTTACTTGTGAGGTGGAGAATGAAGTCTAACTCCATTATGATGCAGTCCCACTTCCTAATAAAGTCCAGCAAGTTTGGGAACAGGAATACCTTAAATGTTATCACGTGAGTATTGTTTCCAAAGTGGACCAAGTCATATTTATTGTCTTTTAGTCTGTCTTCTGGAATTTTAATTAAGTCCATCCTTACGTAACTTTTATCTGCAACTCTGGCTGCTCTAGTAAAGTAATACTGTACATTTCCCCTGGTTCTGGTGTTATTCAGGCTGGGGTAAGGGGTGAGAAGAGCCAGTCCACAGGGCAGAGACAAAGAGCTGCCAGACGAGCGCTCACCAGGTCCCATCCTTCCTAGCCTTCCAGATCAGATGTGTTCCAGACGCTATGATGTGTTTTTTGGCCCATGCCTTGTGTGGCTGAAGAGCCTTCAGTCCATCTCTGTACTTTTCCTGGTCCACCAGGAGGGGGAAATGAGGGCAGGGCAAACCATAGCACAGAGCCCCTAGGCTGGAGCCTTGTGAGAACACCGCCCCAGGGAAGCGTGGAGGGAAGCGCAAGCAAAGCAACGTCACCAAACCTTTGGACACATCTGGTTGTCACGGCACAACATGTTCCTGGCAATGAGGCGTCTGCTCCGTGAACTCCCGTGGAAGAACAAGGCGCCCTCGTGGTCCTCCCCACCACCATCCCCCGTGGTACAGAATCCACCTCACCCCTCCCCATCCCCGGCTCCCTGCACGGTCCGGGCCAGGCGTTTCGCCTCACTGAAACCAGATGTGCCTCGTGCTCTCCCAGTGGTTCCCTTTTCAATGGGCACATGTACAGGCAGTCCCCCCCCCCCACCCCGGTGCCTTTGGGAAGCTCTGGCTGCAGCTGGAGAGCTCACTCTGTGCTTCACGAGGATCCAACTAGGCTTTCAATGACATAATTACAGGCCTATATTAAAATGTTATACTGAAATGATCTTATTCTTCATCAGCAAAGGATATGCCTAACCAAAACAAATTCTTCCATATCATTTATTGTATTTAAGATAATTCAATTCATGCTGGAAGGCAGCAAATGAATAAATTCCATAGCACTTTATTTAAATATTTTAGAACAAATCTTGAAAGATGTTTTCATTTAGCTGAAAGCAGACTAATAGTAGTTTTTTCCTCTACCACAATAAAAAGTATGGGTTTCTTTTTATTGCAGTCGTTAAAATAAATGGCATTTTTAATAAAGACTGTCCCCATAACAACATATATGATTTGATCACATTATGAAATAAATGTCATGTGAGATTATACATTTCAAAGCAGACAGTTTATGTTCTTTTAGTTATTAAATTCAATCAGTTTTATTTCTTTTTTTTTCTTTTTTTTTTCCTGAAGGCAGGTATGGTTTTGATTAAAATGTGACCCCAAAAGCAGAATAATTTCAGTGAGAGTGTATTTTCATTTCTGAAGGTTTATCTACCTTCCCATAGGAGCCTAAGAGGAAAAAGAAAACCCAACCAAATGCGGCTTTCAGTGGCAGAATTGAAATTTGCTTTCCTTTGACTGTCATTTTTATTCCCAAGAAGAACATGTTACAGCACAGTGCTGAGTGGAAAACTTAAGGCTAACTAACTAGACATCATGTTTTTAGTCCATAAAACATGTTTGGTGATACAAGGAGTCTGTGGAGTCCCCCAGTATCCATCTCCCTTGTACAGAAACCCAGAGCCAGCCCAGAGCTGCAGCCTGTGCTGCTGGATCCATGGCTCCATCCAGGCTGTCATTTACTCCCTGGGCATTGCATTGCCCTCTAACTGATGGCAAACACCTCTTCCAGTCTCTGCTCCTCCACCTCCTGCCCATGAGAACCCCACCACGTATCCCTGTTTGCTGAGGGACAGGATTGGAGCTCAACAAAGCTCCCAGGACGTGGTGACACCAAGTCAGAAGCTGGGCGACCTCCTGGACAGAATTAGACACTTCAGGGCTCTGGCTCCGTGCAGAGGCTGCCTGTAGTGCTTATCTCATACGATACATCCATGGTCAATGCAGTGAAACACCTGGGTGAAAACTGTGTAGAAAAACAGCCTAATTTTGGTCTGTCCAGAATTCCCATTGTGAATTGCTGGATCCTTACCCGTATTTAGGAATGCAAAAATCAGAGACCTTTGCAAAGGAAGGCTTCATGATGGCCTGAGGTCTCACTCACAACACTGAAGACAGGGAAGCTGGATCTGCCAGCCCCAGGATGTGACCATTGCTACTCGTTCTTCAGACGCTGGGTTTCTCTTAAATGCCTTTCTAAAGCCCTCCACCCATTTCAGACACTTCAGCTACACAACTGTCTTGTTTCAACAAATGA
The DNA here is from genome assembly GCA_013396735.1 of Grallaria varia. Lineage (NCBI taxonomy): Eukaryota > Metazoa > Chordata > Aves > Passeriformes > Formicariidae > Grallaria > Grallaria varia. Next base: position 83,933 of record VWZG01006606.1, read on the forward strand.
AGCTCCTGTTAAAAATCACTGACAACACGGGTGTTTGCTTAATAAAGAAATTACTTTTAATCTAAACATCACCATCTGTCAGGCCCTGAAAAGGAAAAACAAGAAAAAAAATGTTCAGTGATGCACAACCATGGAGCAACATTTGAAAGCACATCCCAGCTCTCACCGAGCACAAACGCTGAATATTAAACAAACACCTGAAGCTACATGTGCCACCGCCTAAAACTATCACTTCATTTTCTGTTACGTGCTGTGACTTACGGAAAACATCGCAGGCACCGCCATCTGTGTCGCCTTTAATTATCCACAGGGAGGGCACACACCATCTTTCACAGCTCATTCAGAAGCCCGAGGGGTGCAAGCGGGGCAGTGCGCGGGCCTGGGGGGCTCTCCTCGTGCCGAGGGTAAGGGCCACGTGTGGTCACCAGAGAGGAGGGTGGTGGGGGTCAGGCGGCACGGCGGGGACAGGCACAGCCTCTGGTTAGACAGCGAAAAGCTGAGGCTCCCTCTTGAAATCTGCACCTGCCCCCGGGACCCGCTGACTGGTGAGGGTGACACTTATTAACACCCCGGATTAGGTGTTGGTCACGCTCCGCCGCAGGAGGCAGAGCTATCTGAGGATAAAATGGGGAGGTGCATCTCAGGATGCAGAGCCAAATTCTCTTCATCAGAGAGCACAAAGCGTGGAGGAAGAGGAGCTTTACACAACACTGCCAGGAATTCTGCTGAAGAAAAGGGAGTTTCTGATTGCTGACTCGTGGTGAGGTGGGATGAAGAAAATGGGTGGGAAGCTGGCTAGGATGGGAGGAAAGTCAGTGATAGGCTTTCCCATTATTCCCAACAGCTCTGAGCAGAAAATAATCCTGGGATTAAATGATCCCACCAGCAGCTGAGCTCAAAGGAAGCCTGGTCTGGGCTTGCTGTACCTTCCAGTGCCCCTCCAGTAATCCTGACAGCCCCATGCTCTGTGACCCCTTCTGCAAAACACCACTGGGCCTTCTCCACATGGTCCCCCAGACTCTGGTCTCCTGCTCCCATGTGACACGGGCTGGCAGAGGAGCAGCAGTGCAGGCTGCCTGCCCACCCCTGCCACCTCCCAGGGGCAGCTGGGGAAGGAAGGAAGGGGCTGGCAAACAGGCAGAAGTAACCCCGTGACCACTGGCAACCGAGGGTGACTGTGAGTAAATCCAGAACGAACAGTGCTACACCAGTTGTTTTACAGACACTTATCTCCCAGCATCCTGGTAAACCTCTCAGGAAATACTCAGTAAACCCTACTGGTAGTGACAGTCTCCTGCAATTAAAAATGTCTGGAAACGGAATTCCACTCCTCTGCACAAATAATCCAGAGGACAAGCAAATAAACAAAAATAAAATTGCTTTCTTGGAAGCAGCTGTGGGGCATCTGGAAAAAAGATGCCCAAGAAACCCAAGCAGAAACAAGTGCCCCAGACTTGCTCCTCTTGGCGGTTCCCACCCTGCTACCTGTCCCCTGCTCTCTGGAGCAAGGTCTCCTGCTTATCCCTTGTGAAGGGTTTGTATTGAACTGCTCTGAACAGATAAGAAAGGGCAGAAAAATGTATCTTTACCTCCCACCATCCCTCCTCTGCGTGCATGGGTTGTCCGCTGTGCTGGTGATGGTAGGAATAAAGCCAATTAAAACCAAACTCCAGCAGTCAATCAAATCTTTTGCCCTTCATCCCTTTGTTGCGAGGGAACACGGCATGTTCTCCTCAAGTTACCTCCCCAAGCAACAATCCCATTTACTTTTTGACCTCTGTAAATTAAAACAAGTTTGGAGCTCTCTTGGTTCAGAGCTGTGACTCCATTTACTTCTGAAATTGTTTATTCAAGCAATTCCCACTCTGTAGCATCAAAGTTTGTTGTTAATAGTTGCAGACCACTAATCTACACGACGAATATAACAAAGCTTGTGGAAGAATCCCAAATGGACAAGCATGATAAGAGATGGGAGAAAGAGTCTGGCAAAGCTCCAGGTAGACAATATTTTTGTGCCTGACCTCTTTAATTACTTGAACACCAAACTGAGTGGCAGATGAGCTTTAGGGCTACTCCAGTGACTACCAACCAAGGACTTCCTTCTTTTTAAAAAGATGGGGTTTAATTTTTATTCCACAGTACAGAGGTACCTCCATCCAGAACATTTCACCATAGTACAAAGAGGAAATTACTTTAAAAAAAACCCCACAACACTTCACAGCACAGCAAAAGTACACATATACCTCTTCTGAGTGTCACTGTCAGAGAAATATCACATTGCTATCAGGATATTCGGGGTTGTATTGCAGGAAACTGAGGATGCAGGCTCTGGAATGATGTTCTGGCTGCTTGTTGCAGCCCCTTAACCTAAGGGACCATCACAAAGACCTTTCCACCCTCCCGAAATCAGTGAAAACTATCTGGTTTAACATAACTGATTTGTGCGAGCAACTTGGGCTTGACTGATGCTCATCATTTTTTACACTGCAAAGTAGAGTTGTTACTGACCTTCCAGGTTGAATTGGAAAAATAATTCTGTATTGAAGTCTCATCAACCCAGAAAGTATCAAGACCTGAGCCAGAAATTTCATTCTTCAACCTGAGATATGCAAGAAAACTCTACTGCTGCTGAGAGATCTGCAAGATGGATTAGGAAGAATTTTGCCTTTAGTTTGATGTTCAAATCAGATTACTAATTCACAGAGTCCTTTTACTGTTTAATAAATTCAGATGAAAAGGAAAGATACAAATTCTCACAGTTCTCTTGCTACTTAATACATTCAGATGAAAAAGAAAGATAGAGCATAATCAACACGTGTTAATTTATGCAGCTCTTTCCCTAGCTTCATGTTTTAAAATGTCTTTTTTAGATAAAAGGCCAATAATACTCAGCATTTTTCATCTTCAAAGTGCTTTGAAAATATTAACTAGTGAATTGGCATAGCATACCCATCAGGTCCATAAAGATTAGCATCCTTGTTTAAAGAGCTGTTCCAGGCAGAAAGGTTACGGGATTTCCTCACTAACCAGAACTCTATGCCAAGGAAAGGTGCTAATTAGCAAATTCATAACTTGCAGTGCAGCACTTAGATTACATCTTGTGCTCTAAGTCATCCAGTGCATGTGATGTGTGTGCTAAATCTTGATAATGCCACACTACTTGAAGTTTAAAAGATGTAAAAAACAGGCATCTTGTAGAAAAAGGTGCATGGGGTGTGTGTGTGTGTGGTGGGGTGTTGTTTCAGCAGCACCCATTTGGTTCAGGAGCAGTGCTGTGAGATAAGAGAACCTGTCACAAGGTGGGAGCTGCAGGTGCCCTTACAGTGGACCAGGCTGGGCTGCTGCCAGTTCCGAGCCATGGGCAGCCCCCACGGCCACACCCAGGGCCAGGATCCCATCCATGGGGATGAGGGGCAGGGAGGGCACCCCACACTGCTCCAGCAGCACACCCAGATGAAGCACCTGATCAACTCAGCACCAACTTGTCCTCTCCCTCCCAGCCGTGCCGCAGCGGCGGCGAACGGAGGAGCCGGAGGAGCCGGAGGGCGAGCAGCGCAGGGAGAGCAGAGCTGATAGGCAGATGCAGATTTTCTGATTAGCGCCGAGGGTTACGTGAACAGATGCCTATCTCTCGCAGAGGGCATAAACACATTGCAGAGAGGAGTTTCAGCACTTTGTTTACAAAGGAAGAACACTTTCTAGTTCTCCCACTGGCAGGTTCTTCTCGCCGCTGTGGCTCAATCTACACTAAGCTGCTGGAAAAACTTTCACTACGAGCAGTTTCAGCACTTCTCCTTCTAAGTTCATTGTTTCCTTCCTGTTCATTATTTTCTTTCTGTAATATAAGGCACTGTCATGCATAACCCAAAGATCTTCAGTGACAAAAGAGAGACAGGGGAGAAATAAGACGGGTGTGCTTTAGATTCACCTCAGCTGCTAAGGACAGGGAGTGTGAGAACTGGGAATACCCACGGAAAGGCAAAAGAACAAAGACATGCAAGAACTGGCCAATGTGAAAATCATAATGACACAGGGATTTATGAGAGGACATATGCCACATCTACAGAGAAGTCTTCTTTTTGTGTCTCTTATTTTCTTTTTTTTTT